>WYDI02009077.1:30766-69546 GCA_009867235.2 Psittacus erithacus | reverse complement strand
GAAGGACAGGTTGTGGGGGGAAAACAAGCAGGCTACATGCTTTGTCTAATTTACGACTAAGCTTAAACCACGACAACCTTGAGTTCAAATGCTCATAAATAAGTAAATGTTTTAATCTCATCAGAGTGGCTGACCTCTTGCAATCCTGACCTTTTGCAAACTTCATTTTGTTCAAAATAAAGTTGGTGCAGGGCTTATGAAACAATAATTAACATCTGAGTAAAATCCAAATAACCAGATTGAAGAGACATAACATGAAGAACTCTAATCTCCTTGAATGTGTTCAGCTGATATCTGAGCCATTTTGGCATAATTTGGTTTAACTATGATTCCTTTAAAACCTGTCATTAACATTTGTTAGCAAAACACCATTTAAAGCCTAAAGTGAGGCATTTTCAGATGCTGGTGATGTTGGAAATTTTCCTGCTGTAATTTGAATTTCACACCCCTTCTCCTTTCTGTAGGTTAACCATGTTCTCAGATTCCTCTCCTCTTCACAGCTTTTCTTTTAGCAGTCTTTTCCTCCCTGTCCCCTATGGGCTTTTCATTGCTCTCTCCTCATTTTCTTCCTTCTTACCATTAGCTTCTTTCCCTCACTTTCTGAGCAACCCTTTCACTTTTTTTTTCTTCCTTTCCCTTTCTTCATTCCAATAAATGAATAGAGACTATATGAAGAACCTTCTCAGAAGGTTTCCGGTTATCTTGAGCACTTGACTGCGCCCCAAACCTGTTAAGCCTTTGGCACTATGGGACTGTAAATATCCAAGTCAGTATCTGTAATCACCAATTAATCAATTACTGATTCATTGATCTTTGTTTATGCCTGTGAAACTACTAACTCTTGTCCAGTCTCTTTCATATGCACTATCAGTTTTGTAAAAACTTCCCAGTTAAGATCTGCTGCTGATTAACTTGAATGCCAATGTTAATATATAATAATTTAACCTTTCAGTAACCTTTCTTAATGGAAAACTTTCTTTCTTGACCCTGTTAAGCAATCATGTCGCCATCTGCATTTGTCCACTTTTTCATACATTTGTATGTGTTTCATGTGAGTAATCTTTAATGGAGGATCTGTGCTGGTAATGTAAGAAAGCTCTGCCAGAGCTGTGTAAAACATGATCCTAATTCACCAAGTTTATTTATTTAGTTTTGGTTCAGCTTGTAATCCTGGCATGGTTGTTTTTTTTTTTCCAGCTGGTTACAAGGTTGCTGCATCGTACAGAGAAAGCATCTGTCTTAACTTCTAGTCACTATACTTTTGTGAGAAAAATTGCTCTAGAGACATGGTGATCTCAGTATGTATCCAAAGCTACCTCAGTGAACAAGGGCAGACTCCTAAAAGGTCTAACTACAAAAATAAAGCATCATTCAGTAACAGAAAATAACGAATGCAGTTTTCACAGCACCTTTTTTGTTAGGCATTTTTTCTTCAGAAATCCTGTCAGAATTGCATGGGATTATCTGTGCACAGAATCTTCAGAAATGGAGTGATTTTACCAGATAACCACTGTGCAGCTTGGATGTAACAGTATTGTTTGATATTGTGTGCGGTGTGTACTGTGTAACACAGATAAGCCCTTTCAGAAGCATAGCTGTTAAACTGTTGATAATCATGTGAGTTACAAAATGAATTCATGAAGTGAATACTGTGAAAAATTAGGAATTGTCTGGAGTCTTACTTTTTTTGTGCTGGTTCTTTTAATTTAAAGAACTAAGAAGAAATGCTGAGCAAGTGAGTCTTAAGCAATAGAAGTTAGTAAGGCAATAGACTTTATTATGCAGATACCTTAGTAGCAGAAACAGAATAAAACTATTTTCTATTCTTAATTACATTTAAACTAAAAAAAACAAACTTCCTCAAATGCTGAATATTTTCTTTAGCCTTTTTTCACTTAACTGCTTAATATTCCATCATTATAAAACATAACTCTATCTCTTATTGATAGCTTACAGAGGAAGAAAAATTATTGGACAATGCACTGTATTAGTGCAAGAATTTTGTAATGAAATCAAGGGGGGCATTTCTGCCTAGATACTGCATTTGGTGGGCCTTGTAGTTAAAGACCTGGAAGAGGAAGGGTTATCTACAACTTGAGCAAGATTATGGCTTAGGGATTTGCTGATTGATTTCATTTGCTGTCAGTTAAGGCTCTGTTAATGTCAGTGTTCTTTGCATAATGCCTCGAAATAAGGACTGATGAAGTTTTTTAGATTGATGCGACTTACATAAACTGACCCTGATTTGCCCTTCTGCATGACATTATAAGTGACAGCAGTCAGATGAAAATATGGCAATGAATATGCAACTTAAGGATTAAGAAAAACACAATAAACCTTTCAGAATCTAAAACTAGGCCGAAAAAACCCAGACTATTCTGCTACTCCACAGTTGCCATATATTGAAGAAGTAGATTGGGATAGAATCCCAAGTGCTGTACCACTAAAGTAAAATTTGAAGAGGACAAGTTTTGAAAGGATTAAAAGTTAACCTGTTTGGTTTGGTTTTTTTTTACCAAATTATGTCCGTTTGCCACTAAATCATTTTGGAGTTTTGGGGAGAGGAGGGGAAAGGGGGTGTGTGTGTGTGTGTGGGTGTGTGTGTGTATGTATGTGTGTGTTAATTGTGACTCATAAATTCACTTATGTTGTTACCTGCAAATTTTCTTTTTTACATTGTTGTCTTGCAGGAATAAGAATGAACTACTTTGAAGCTCTTGTCTTGATTGGTTATCTAGTGATATGTGCTGCTAGAATGCAAAGGTCACAAGTTCCAACACTTATATTGGACTGTGAAAAGCATAAATTCTTAGGATTAATAAGGTCTATTGCTGTAGGTCTTCCAGGACAAAGTAGGGCTTGAAGTAGGGCACTCATTTTTAATAAGTACTTTTCCATTGCAGTACCCAATTTAATTACAGTCTTCTTTAACTTCCCCGTCATTATGATCTCTCCCTGTCAGAAGCAAAAAGATATTAAGAAGTTAGGGGTGGGGAGAAAATGGAGAGGGTGCTAAAGTAGTGAGAAGAGCATGAATGTGGAACTGTTTTGTGAACCTAAATAACAGGGATATAGCCTGCATGTTGGCAAGTTTACCTGCAAAGTATTGAGTCTCTCATGGCTTGTAAAAAGATCATATCCATAGAAAGACTACTATTTATTTATCCTCCTGAAATCCTGGTAGAACTTATACTGACATTCCTTTGGATTGCTTCCACGTCATGATCCTTTATCTGACAGAAGTGCAGTTCTGAAGTAAAGATCAGGAGGAAGCAGTCACCCATTCCACCTGTGGGGCAAACTTGCAACATGTATTTAATGCCTGAAGACTATATTTTATATACTATATCATGTGTTCTCTCTGTTCTGAGCCAGATTGTGTGTTCTTTTCTAATACTAGCACCCATTTGTAGGTTGCCTTCTTCCTGATTCGATCATAATTGACAGATACAAAATGGAGAGATCAGAGAGCAAAAAAAAAGCATCGTGCCATTGCTATGGCATATAGTGCTAGGCTTTCTCTCCATCCAGTTTCCCATTCTCAAAATCATAACATTTTTTTGTGAGTTAATTTTGCACAACTAAAGAGTACAAGTTAAAATTCTGAAGTTTTTATAAATGATTGCAGAGACCACAGGACTAGGTTTTGAGCAGCAAGTCTCCTGCATGTCAAAATGTGATGTTTGTTTGTATGCTGGCAAAGGTCACTATCCTAGATGCGCAGTTTGTTCTGCATTTATTCCGTGTGAGACTTGCTGCAAATTTTACTCCTTTGGGAAACAGGCTGTGGGACTGAAGACACGTTTAATGCCTAAAGGGCACATAGAATAGCAGTAAATCTGTTTGTCCCTGTTTAAAAACAGGTTGGATTGGGGAAAGTAAAAAAAAAAAAAAAAAAAGAGTATAATAAACAGCGCTAAAATGTCTCCAGAATTTCTCTCAGCCTTTGCCATTTTAATTCAAGTCCTTCTGAAACCTCAGAATCACAAAATCATTAGGGTTGGAAGGGGCCTCCGGAGATCATCTAATCGAATCCCCCTGCCAAGGCAGGGCCACCTAGAGCAAGTTACAAAGGAACAAGTGCGGGTAAGTTTGAATGTCTACAAAGACAAACTTATATTTTTGTATCCAACAGCCATTTATTATCCCATTGCTTTTTGAACCCATATAAAATTAAGCATTCATATGACTTGTAGAAAGGACGTTCACAGGTTTAAGTACATACTTCCTGAAAAACTGTTTTATATGTCTGCTTTGAAAATGGTTTCTACTACTTCATTTAATGTTAATATGCTAAATGTTAATAAATATTCCCAGTTTACTTAAATGCTTTGGCATCATCTGTCGTAATTACCTACCATTCGCCACTCTTTGTTTCTCTTCAGGTTACTTTCCTCATTTCTGAACTACAAGAAGGTGAAAACCAGTAGAAATCATCTATAATTTTTAGATTTAGTCAGCTGTGGAAGTGATTTCTCTATATTACGAGCATCCATAGGCTCAATTTCTCATAAATTACCTAACTACAAGTAGTGGTCCAGCTTTGAAAATGGATAAGGAAGTAGTAACCAGTTAAAATTAGAGGTAGTTAGAAAACGCTTTCCTCTAGGGTGTTTAGAAGTTAGGATAGCCAGGGATCCTTGGATAAGAAGCTGCTTTTGTTGATCCACCATTAGGTTCATCACTCAAGTGCACAATGTTACAGTGCCTGCAACTCATCACCAAATACAGTAAAAAAGAAAGAATAAAAAGGGCTTTCTCAATGTAGTTATGATACCCTATCATACTCAGTATTTTACTTCTAATCCTGTTGTTGAAGATTACTTGATGTCTCTAGGCAAACTCATCTCACCAGTACCTATCCTTAGTTTTCTCCTTTCAATGTTGCTGTAAGCATCCAATTTTATAGACAGAATTCAGGAATTCATCTTTATTTCTTACGTTTCTAAGGAATTGGATCTAATTATTGACTGTTGACAAGAGAGGGGAATAGACCGTAACAGCCTGTTGTTCCTTATTTGCTAAGCTCCCAGCCTAATAATTCAAATCCTATTCTGCAATCTGATTATAAGTTTCCACTTAATGAAAAGATATATAGTGCTGACTACAAAGCAGAAAATCAGTGTCTTCCAAAATATTATCTAAGAAAGCTCATCACGTAATTACTTTTGTCTTTGAATTGCTGGTTTTAATGAGGACAACCAGAGCTCTGCCAGCAGACAAGGTAGTGTCTTCTGTTTGTTTGTCAAGTTTTCTCGCTTAGCTTGTTGACCTTTCATGTGGAAGAAGCGCAGACTTCAGTATAATGGAGTCTCAGTCATCCACCAGTTTTTAGTATGCATAAGTGGGATTTATACATTTCTGGGTTGAGCTAATCTGTTCGGTATATGACATGCCAAAAAGATAGACAAACAATCATTTTTCCCAGCAAGGGTTTTCTTCAGCTGTACATCCATTGTCAGAAGAACTAGATATTCAAAGATGATGGATCATTTTAGTCATTTTTCTTCCTTATAGTATGATGGTTAAAAGAAGACTTCTTGAGGAAAATATGTTCCTTATTTCATACTTAAGCTTAAGGATAGCAAATTGTCAAGTTCGGTGTCAGTACCACTTTTGGCAATATTATTGGAAATATTCTCCAACTTTTGCTTTGGAAAGAGGAGTACTGATGTGTATGGTCATTAAGGTCAGTAGTAGGTGTACTGTGCTCTAAATTTCCTGAAATTTCCAATAAAATATGTTCATGGCATAAATCAGGTCTTCAAAGCAAGTTTGATTGAAAGTCTAGCTTTTTTTTTTTAATACAAATTCTGATGAAGTCCAAAAACTTATGAATCAAAGTTGGCTCACTGACGTCAGAGTTCAGGCAGAATAAAGAGAGACTACCTGTCCATCCTGTATATGGCCGTGGACATTAGATTAAGTGTGTGTCCATTTACCTGAGGAATGCAGTTCAGTAGGTCATTACAAGTAGAGACTGACCTGTGCTTTTTCCTGTGCTAGCATCATTGGTTTGCGTACATAACTGATGGTTTGGTGAAAAGCCAAAAAGAAAGTTTGCTATCCATCCTAACAGGTATACTTTAGAGTTCCCTTACAAAACTATGAAATGTTGCTTTATGTAGGATGACGTGTTTATGTTGAATTAAAATGCAGTGCCACCATGAGCACTTTGTAAGAAAAACAAAGGAGATGAAGTAACTATATGTATCACAAAACCTCATGCAGTTTTCTAGCTGCTGGGCTCCATTAGACTTGAGCATTCATCTAAAATCTGCTGTGAAGATTAAGACTCAGTAAACATTGTTCATGTACGAGCCACATAATCGCAGTTGTCATGTTAACTGAACCTGCCAGAAGGTACCTTTGTCTCTCCTTCTAAATGGCAACTGCAGAATAGTTTGTCTTCATCTTTTTTGCATGGAAAATGCAAAGTGGACACAGTTTCCCTTTCTAACCACATGTAAAATATTTTATCTAATTCAGTTTGAGAATGTTTTAATCTAAAATTGAAAAGCTGCTTCTTGTGGCAGAAAGGAATAATCTGTATCTTTTCATAGGTATAGTCAAAACGTTGAGGAAATGTCAACAGTTTTCTGCTGGAGTCAGTGACAGGCTTTTTCTACACTGGTTAAAAGAAAAGTGGTATTTTTTCAATGAGTTTCTAAGAAGATTTGTGTCAGTAGCATCTGTGTGTCTGTAAAGCATATTTCTTTACTAAAATAATCAAAATTGGTCTTAGTTAATAGAGCACTCTCTAAAACCAATGAAAAAAAATATTTTGTCAGTAAACTCATTGTTACTACTACTTTGGCAAGTAGTCGAGTTAGGTACTTATGTTGGATAGTTTGTGAGCAGTATTTCAGAAGAACAGAATAGTTTTTCAGATTTTACATTTACCTCTAGGGGAAGTTGCTTCAGATTTTCCTGTTTAGTAGCTTGGTAGATTAATGTCTGCTTCTCTCCCCTTCTTAAATTTTCCTCATACACATATAAGTAATACGTTAGATTTCAGACAGTTAAGACCTAGTGTTTAGGAAACATTTATTTATAAAAATAGATTTTCTTATACAAGATTTCCTATCCATATATAGGAGTCCTTAAAAATAAGAAAGAATATGCTTTTTTAAATGGATTTTACTTCTACGAATTTGATTGTGAAAACAGAATGATGTACCTTATCTTTTGTGCATCTTTTTTGCTTCCAAGATGTCATTCCGGTAGACCAACAGCTACATCATCCAGGCACAGGCAGCTTGTACTTTCGCTGGTATTTCATCTGAATTGTGATGAGAAGTTCTACTGTGTTGTTTCTTCTGTGATGAATGTGTGATGGGACACTGCCATTTTCTTAATAAAACTGCATCTTGACTTTTCTGTTGTGACTGCTCCTGTTTAGTTCCTCTCATCAGTGGTAGTATGCTTACTACCACATCATGCTCATTCCAAGCAGATTTTCATGCTCACAGGTGAGGCACTTTAATGTGGACTTTTTACTATTTTCAGTGACTACCTGTCCCTCTTTCTTTTCATCCATGTCTAGAATATACATGGCAAGAGGAAGCTGAAGGAAAGGAATCAGCCTGAAACTTCTTCCAGTTTCCATTTCATTCTCACCAAAACCATTTACTTGAAAATTCTCTTTCTCCCTTACAGACTAAAATGTGCTTTTTGTATCAAGACTATGTAAGAGGATGGGAAGAGGTGCAATGTAGTGGTAACATTTTCCTCATGGCTATGGTTTAAGCTGCAAGTTCTTTGGGAAAGCGATTGTTTTTCCTTTGCAATTTGCGTACATGTGTGCTTTGTGCAACAGAGAGAATAGTTTTTGCATGGGCATGTTATCGGCCTATAAAAATCTGCAGTTCCTTAGTTTTGTTAAGTAGTATTTTGCTTGCATGCTTCAGAGAGACTTACTTTGCTACGAAATTCTCAAGATGCTTTCTACCTGATCATACCAACAAGGACACTGGTCTTAATTTATCAGTTTCCAGAAGATCAATGTTATTTTTGAAACTCTTACACTTTGTAATAATTTTAATGGCAATTTTTGCTATGCCCATCTGCAGTGGTTTCCAGTAGAAGCACTTTCCCTTCAGTCTCTGTCAATTTCAATGCTCCCTTTTCAATTTTCTTGTAGGAAGTCATGTCATTACCTCTTGCAGAGAATCTAGCCTTGTATTTAGAGCTTCGTTCCCCTGGGCTATCCTCTGAGACCTACGGGGTAAAGTAATTGTTATTGAAGCGAAGGGGATAGAGTTAGGCCCCGTGTGTGGCACTGAGTCAGCTTTCGTTGGAAAGAAAAAAAAAGTTGTAACAGAACTGACCTGCTTTTTGGCACATTTAAATTGCACATGCCACGCTTGAATGGAAGTGAACAAAAAGTTTAGTGTTGAAATGAGATACAAGGAGAACAGATCATTAAAGAAGTGCCAAACAGCTGCAAAAGTGCAATTTTGCTGAATGCTCTTCCCCTTGAGGGTTTTGGCGATGCCTGAGAAGCTGCTGTATTTACATCCTCCGCTGATGCCGCTAGACATTTTGGTCTATGGGTCAAGGCAGACAGAATGGGTTTTCAAATGCTAAAATATATGGGGGAAATTAATTTTAATCCTTTCTTCCCCAAATATAGCTCTTAAATATATAAGTATCCTGAAATCTTGCTTCTGAAAACAAAAAGTAATTGATGTACCTCTTGTTTTAACTAGTCTTGTTTATGTCAGTTTGAAGCAAGGCAATAATGAGAGGCATTCTATAGGTTATCCATTAAGCAGGCAGAACTCCACTCTGTTGAGTTTTGTTTTCTCACCAGTTGCTTTTACCTGAACTGAACTTCAGCCAGATTTTGTATCATAAGTGAAATTCTCAGCCTTTTCAGATTCTCATCTATGCACTTTGTTACACTGGAGTTAATCATTCATTCTTCTGAGGTCCATCTTTTTCTACATATTGCCCATAGGTAAATTTACAATCTGCAAGCATGTTTTTTTGGTTGAAGAATTTCCTGAAGGGAGAAAGTACACTGTGTAAAGTAGATGGTCTTGTTATTCTTGCTGCTGCATCTGATGTTACTGACTCCACGATCATTTTGTCAGGTTGCTCATTTCATATCTCTTTGATACCTTTTAATAAGCATCATTTCATATAAGGTCTCCTTGCTTTAGTTTTGTTCCTTCTAAACAGGAGATACAGTTCTATGATAACAGTAGGCCCAATAACATACTGAGTTAATGGTATAACATGGATATAAAAATAAAAAAACTGACTCTTAATCACTTGGTATTTTATTTTATTTTTGTAACTTCAGAATAGTCCAAACTTTAAATGGAAACTTCCATCCACACTTATTTATAATTCATAATCCAAATAAAGATTGTTTTGAACTGTACTTGTTCTCATTAGCCAAGCACTGAGGGTGAGTGCGACAACATGCACAGTGTTTTAATTGGAAGTTAAAAATACTGTTTTTTATAATGTATAATAAATACATTAAAACTTTGATGAGAGGTCTTCTGCTGATTTGCATATGCTGATCTGTATATTACTTGTCATATGTTTCTACTACAACTGAATTGAGAACAGCTGAAGTTTAAGTAACCTTTGAATTTCATGAATTAATTTTAAAAAAAGGTTTATATTTCTATTTCATATTCCTTAAAGACTTGTGTAATTTGTCAGTATTAGCCATTTTCACATTGAATAGAATACTCTTGTTGCTTGGCGTCTTCCGGCCTTGTTTTATAGCCATATACAAAAACTGTATTAAAGCACCTATAGCACTGTGCACCTTAAAATTACTTGTACTAGAAATGGTGTAGAGAACACATAAATGATTGGTTCAAAAGTACATGGGGGTAATATTAGAAGAAATTGGGTTTACGTGTCCCCTGGAGGACTGTCTCTGATGTTAAGTGTTCTCAGTCCTTTTAAAGATTAATCTGGAGAGGGAAAATCCAGCTTAAACTTTGCTTTTTTGCATTGCAGTTCAATGGTTTGTAGTTTATAAATAGCATTAGATTAGTTTGTCCCACTTTTACTCTTAATTCAGGTTTCTCAGCTTCATCAATCTGAATCAATGAAGCTTAAACCAGAATTTTCTGTGTGTACACAAGTATTACAGATGGGATGTCTCTGAAGAGGTCATAAGGACCTTCTTCCTTATGGCTGCTTAGAAGTAAACCTTATCTGTTAAATTAACTTAAAACGTGTATAATTTTTTATTAAATTTTATATGTATTCTCTTTTATCTATTTACGTGCTTATCTATGTATATTCAGGGTATTGGAGAATTGGTAGGTAGTTATGCACAAACATGGTTTTGCAACGGTTCTGTATGTATTCTGGCCTTGCTTTTACAATCTGGAGAAACAAGCACGCAGAACAGCCAGGTGTGCAGTGCTTAGAATCTTTGGAGTTCCAGTTGCTAAATAAAGAAGACTCTGAAATTTAAAATAGAATTGTGGGATAGTTTGGGTTTGTTCCTATCATGTGAATAGCACTAACCTGAATTTTTCAGTATTTTGTGATTTGCTTCGAATTAAAAGATAGTTAAATTGCTTATAGGAATTTTCTATGAGATACTGTTTTAAGTGTACAAATACCCATTTTAAAAGATCCTTAGAAGTATTTAAACTAGTCCATTAAAAGTTATATTTGAAAATGTAACTTGGGCACTTTTTTTCATGAAGCTGCCTGTGCCTTTACTTAGTGTTGGAGAATGGGTCTCCTCACATCAAAGACACTTTTGAAATTGAAAACACTACTACCATTATAATTTGCATCTCCCATATCAGTAGCATGTGATGTAGAACTTCAAATAATAGTGAGATCCTTCATAGAATAAGGCATTGTGTGAAGTAAAGGGAAAGGGGAGAGGTCACTGAGAAAAAGCCATTCAGCTGTCTGATTAATTTGTCTTTGATTAATGCAAAGTAATTAAGTACAATTTCTGATCTTAAAATTGAGAGTCCTATGTAAATTTCAACTGTTATTAACTTGCATCATGTTCCATCCTTATGAAGACTTTGAGGTTGGAAGTGACCTCTGGAGGTCATCTGGTCCAAGCCCCCTGCTCAGGCAGGGACACCTGGAGTTAGTAATGTTTAGAAATTAGTGTTCTTCAGCCCCACTATTGCTGAGAACTCCTTCTACCCACTACTTTGCCTGTAATACTTACTTGTCTGGAAAGGCTTTAACTTTACAAGTAGTCTGAGTTGCAATCGTGTTGGTTCCTGTAATGTTTCAGGGATCATGACATTTGGCCTTTCTGAACAGAAGTAATTTTCTGATGTGTGTTTTTAAAGATTTATATTATAATGGAAGACAATTTTTTTTTTTCTGTTCCAAGTTTTCATGCCATGGTATTACCAACACATTCAAACCCAGAAGTGTTCATATAAATGCAGATCCAGCAGATGTGTGTGAATGACAAATTTTATGCAAGAAAAATTAATCAGGTTTGCTTAAGTATATATAGCAATAAGACACCTTAAAACTATGTATACATCTTATTGTTATGTGAACTTACAAACAAGAAACCCCACTCCTTCTTAGCAGATCATGGATTAGGTTGATCATGGAACAATTTCCAGAGCTGCAGTTGTTTCTGTAATGTGCAATTAGGGATCTAAACTAAGTGCTGAACTCCTTTACAGATGTGTTTAATCTTTATGTGATAGACCTTATAAAATGCAAATGACCAGGTTCTATGCCCATTCCCCATGTATTAAGCTTTCTAGTAAGTGGAGCTTCTCTATTGTGGAAGACAGATCTGTGACTTAATCTGAGATGGCCATGAGTTATATAAAATCATATATAAATGAATGCCTTCCAGTAGTGCTTGAAAACCCCAGAATATTTGCCTTCATTATTATTACTATTATTATTATTTAGAAAAAACATTCTGCACACTCATTACTCAAGGATTGCACATTGGAAGACTGACTCAAACATACTGTTTTTCCTAATGTTGGTCCTGAGTGAGAGAAGTCTAAACTGACCCTGCCTCTGCTAGGGAGTTGGGAACTACTGGAAGAATGTGTGTATGTACAGATGTATAAATGCTACTGTCCATGTTACCAATTAACTGATTAACATTTAACAAGCTGACAAATTGCTTCTTTGTGGACTTGAAAAAATCTAAATGAGAAAAAATATTTGCAGTGTCTGAAAATAAGCTTGCGAATTAATGCATTTTTCCAAAATTGAAAATTTTAAAACTTGTTAGTCAAGATGAAAGACCTAAGTTGAGCAGCAAGTTGGTAACTGTTGTTTCAGAGAGCTGCATGGGCTTCAGCTGGCTCTGGAGATGTAGGATGAAGCTGTATAGATTAGTAGCTTCACTAGCTTTGTGGTAGCAGAACTAAAAGGGAAAAAGTAGCAAGGAATCATCTCTAGCTCAGTGATACCTATAAATATCGTATGGGAAGTAATCAAAGGAACACGTAAGATTTTTTTTCTATGAGATTTGAGACACAGCTTGTTATGATGCATTGATATAATCCTTGTTTATGAGTCACAGGCTCAGTCTGTTTCAACATCTGTCTAATTTTTAACACATGGGCAATTGCCATATGAAGGCTCTCAGGCAGTTTTATATGGAGTGTGAGATACATCCACATTCTTGCTTGGTATTTTTTGTGGAGAGCTTCAGGACTTTAGTCATGTTGCATATGGATGGAAGATTTAAAAGCAGAATCTGAGCTGACAGTGGTAGACTTACAGAGCTATGCGTATACACTTTTAGGACTATTACCGTAGTATGTCATGCATTTTGGATATTCTTTCTGGTGAGAAAAGATATGATGTTGTTAATTTGCCAGTGCTGTTTTCTGCATTTGAAAATGAAATGAGTTGATTGATTTCAGCTATGTTACCTTTTATTCTGAAAAGCAGTAGTGTGTTTGAGAACAAAGGAAGTTAGTGAAAATCTGTGAATGCCTGTTTGAGGTACTAGTTTATTTCTGCCTGTACCACAGAGTTACATTCAAAAGGCCAGTTTAGTATTATCTGTAGTATGTTCTTACAGTAGAAACTTGCTACAGGTCATTTCAGAAGGGAAAACTATAATTTATAAAATGGGTTTAACCAGTTGTAAAGAAGACCAATAATCTCAACAGCATAACACTGTTTAGTGTAGGTACAAAGTTACCAGTACTGCCAAATCATTTGTACTCTTTTGTGCTGCTAACGTTATTATCAGTCTGATCAATACTACACGGTTGGGACATCCTTCCGCTATGTACATGAAAACAATTATATTTTCCCAGCTATATTGTAATCAGATTACTTGCTTTCACAGGTCTGCAGCTTTACTGTGTTTCTTCTATTTCTCACAAATTAATTTTATCTTTTTTTGTCATGGAGTGGGAGGATTATTAACTTGACTTACTTTGAAAGTACGAGCATTTACTTGAAACTGTGTGCTGATTCTTTGTAAACTTTGAACTTGCACTGCATTTTGCTTTTAAATACAATGAAAATGGTGTCAGCTGCTCAGTGCAGTACTGCATATTTGAAAACAGCTTGTCAAAACACCTGCTAGTTAGTGTATGCAGTAGTTTGCTTTTCTTTAATGCTATTAATATTTAAGATTTTTGAAAGGAACACTTCCTATGTTAGACCTTTTTAATGGTCAAGTCCTGATATGGAATTTTTGCCTGGCTTCTAACCTTTGTTTTATTTCTTTGATTAATAAAAGTAAGGTCTTCTGTAATGAATTTGGATGTATGCTATTTGTCATTTAAGTATAGCCTGCCTGGCACTGATGATTTATTTTACTTTTTAAAGGCCATGGTTAAAAGTTTTATGGATGTCTACCAGCTTGCAAGTTCCAGAATTCACATGCTGCTGAGAGAAACAGCATCTCCTCAGCTTCACACTGCACCCCCAAAGTCCAAGAGCCAAACAGCTTGTCTTCATGAAAATGAGAACCTGCAATTGGTAAGTCTCCTTTTCAGTTAATGTTTGTCATTTGGCTGTGGTTTCCTAGCCAGCGTCTCCCTTCATGCTGCATAGTATCTGTAAGGAAATTCAGTAATACTTCATTATAAACATAATAAAGCAATAAAATTTGTGTCAACAAAAACCTTGTGAGACTTTAACAGAAGAGAAAGGGTGTGGTAAAAGTTAACATGAGGATTAATTTTACTACTGTATCTTCTACAAGGACCTATTAATTGCTGCTGTCACTAGAAAATTATATACTGTGCTTTCTTGGGTTTTCCCAGTACAGTGAATGGTTAACCAGAATATTATTAACTGTGCATGTAAACAAAATGTTTATTAGGTGACATGCTGGTGTTTTTTGAACAATAGCGGTTATGAATATGTCCTGGGTTCAGCAGTAGCAGTCATTTTTCTCCTTCTTAGTAGCTGGTGCTGTGCTGTGTTTTTGGCTTTTGGCCTGGGAACAATGCTGGTAACACCGATGTTTTTAGTTACTACTCAAATATTTCTTTTTTGGTAATGTTTTGGTGTTTGGTGGAGTTTTTTTTCCTGTTCTTTCTTTCCTCCTTTCTCCTCTTTTATTCTTGTGAAACAAAGGATCATAAAGAAAATGAGGATGTTTGCCTTTTTGAAATTGAAGATCAATAAAAAGAGATCTGTCACTAATGCGAGTGACGTAAACACAACAGCAAATATATATTCAAAGTCTGTGGCTGTCACCTTGGTTGTTTCCAACAGAATTACATTAATTTCTTATCCTGCTTCTATATTGGATCAGTACAACGGGAAATTATTGCAAATAGAAAATATACTAATCAGTGCTGAATTTTAGTTTTCAGAGTTGAATGAAAGCTTTGTTTTATTTGTGACTGTGCAGCCTTTCTAAGAAACTAAATGAGATTGCTTCACTAAAATTGCTTTTCTCCTCCACCCAGGCTTTATGCTTTTTACTAGGTTTACATGTGTCCTGCTCAGCCTGTGCCCAGTGTAACTGGGTTGCTCCTTTTCCTGTTATGAGTGGTTTTGTTGTTTGAATCAAGATGACCACTCATGTACTAACAATTGGGAAGTGTGCCAGTCTTGTTGCAGCAAGGTTTGCTTCATTTGGTTTGGAGAGCTTTTAGCAAAGTTACTCCAGTCCTGCCTATAAGGGGTTATGCAGTGACTTGATATGTTACAGTGAAAACAAATACCTTGCCCTTCCATCTCTCTGATGCCTGTGGTTAAATACAGTGCTTTTAAAGTAATTTGTGTCTGCCTATGGTATCAATATAAAGATGATACTTTCTGCATTGTAGTAAGATGTGTTGGCCTTCCTATACAATCCTCTAGGGAAAAGAATAGTTCTTCCTTTAGATGCAGTTTAATTTGAACCAAAGCATGAGCATTAATGGAAAGTGGGTTAGAATTCTAATGGAAAGGCAAAAAAAATTAGAATTATACATGATCAAGTTTCAATTAAAAAAAAATGTGCTTATGATATCTTGTACTATATTTTTTTTTTCTGTAAACTTGTCCCTAATACTTGGAAAAGTTGCATCAAGCATGACTTCAGCCATCACAGCTTTCAGGAGCAACCGACATTAATGTTTCTACCAGTGCTCTTCTGTTCTGATTTTAAGGAAGAAGTTTGTACTATTTTTTTTCTGTATTAAGAGTAGAACAAATATTTTTGCTTGATTATTTGAAATGAAAGGGAGTAATGACTTTTCTTGAACACCTGTTTGGTTTCAGAATTGTACACACTTTGTTGTTTTCAGTCCACTGTGTTCAATCATATCAGTTCTGATAATGTTGCAGGCAAAACTTTTTATGTAGGAGATAAATACAGCAGCTGGACTGTATTAATTGCAGGTCTTCATATGACAGATGCTTGTATTCCTAGAACAGTAACCTATTACCGAGTGCTGAAGTACATTTTTGAAAAGTCTTTCAGGTGTATACCATCTGTGGACTGTTACCTTATGAGATTAGGGTTTTTCTCAGTATGTTGTGGCTGTCTTTAGATGTCTGTATGCTGGTTACATAAGATTCTTGCCCTGCCAACTGTCCATTGCATCCAAGTTTGAGCCATTCATCAGTACTCATCTTTTCCATGTTCAGAAGGCAGTGCTTTCCTAATCAACCTTTTTTGTACTAAAATTTGCTAACTGTGTTGCCTTTCATTCACACCACTTTTTTCATCTCTGTTGGCTTGGGTTTTGCTGATAATTGTGAAGAACAAAACTGATGCCATAAGGCAATACGAGTGATTCTGACTTCTCATCTTTTATCTAAGGCTCTGAATTGATGTCTCCATCCTCCAGACTACTTCTAGTCCAACCACTTTCCTTCTAGTCACTAGTGTTTAGATCCTGAGGTTGTTATGTGTACTCATGCTAATGCCAACAGAGAAGAACAGGAAGGGGTATGATTATGATGGACAGAGATGAGATGAACGCTGAGAACACTGCTTACAGAGATGAGAGTTATTATGTGGGCTGAAAGGGAGTCAGTAGCAGAATGTCTCTGTACTCTTCATTTGTATCCAGCTATCTGTCTGTTGTACTCGTCTCTGATGATTCTTCCTCTGTGCAGAGAAAGGCCCTGTGCATTTTTCATTCTTGCAACTCTCAAAAATTTAGCACGTCTGAAATATAGATTATTGTTTTTCTATCCAGATATTTTTTCTGTTGTTCCCTATTCCTGTATTACTTTTCCATTTTGCCTTTTTTTTTGTTTCTTCACCAAATGCTTCTGAAATTTCCCTTACATTTCTAAAATGTCAGTTTCTTTTCTTTGTGTTATTAACCATAAACATTTTGTAATGGTCTTTTTTTGGAACCATAACAATTTCACTTCTGTGAATTTCTTTTTTTTTTCTCTTTTAATTGCTTTCTCTGAAGCGCAAGTACCACAGTCACAATTCTGTCCTCCATTACTTGCTGCGTTGCCACATACCACATATATGTCAGGTCATACCTATAATTGGTAGACGTGATGATGATGGTAATAATAATTCAGCTAAAAAGATGTCATTGATATGGGTGTATGTAATCTTGGCTATAGGTATGTAGGTTTCAAGAGGACGAAAGAAGCCAGCAGTCAACCTCTAGCATGAAATAAGATAGAGAATTACTTCACTGAGCACTGAACTCATTACTGGACTGGCACAGCTGTTTTCCCCATGAAATTTAAGGAACTGTATTGTTTCCCTTTATATGATTCTCCCTTAATGTCTTATTATTTCCCTTAGGAAAGACTATAATGTGCTTAGAAGGTGGATTTAGTGGAAGTACTTCACTGGTAGTAACTAACTGTATACACCATCTGTACGTAAGCAAAGAAGGTATCAGCTAAAATGTTATTTCTTTTATTTCTGTTTTCCTGCCTGTTTCTTGCTCAGCAACATCTAGTGGTATAAACATCATGAGCTAGACTGTGCTTAGGGTTTCCCGGGAAATGAACACTTGCCAGTTACTTTAGCAGTACTGGATTCTGCTGCTTTGGTCCACTTTAATTCTTCAGATACATTAATTTATTACTATACTTAGACTTTCATTTGGAGTTGCAGTAATAAGTAAGCTTTGAACTGAGAGTTTTAAAATACTGCACCGTGCAGTAGTATAAGTCAAAAGCAATTATTCTGTGGGTGCTGGGAGGCAACATGTGGTATTGTATTAGTCACATGGAAAGCACATGAATCAGCGGTGTCTATGCTACCAAAGATTTTGTTGCTGCAGTCACAGTGTTCTTGAGAGTGATGCAGTGACACTGTATTTTCCGGTGTGACTTGATATATGGGAGAAACTGACAGAACATTATAAAATTTCTTTGCAAAGTGTTTTGGTAGCTTTTGGCCCTGAGATTTTGTGTTTGATACCAGTACTGATGTCAGGATTTTAAGAATTTAAAGTATTCTGGCGTCAGTTTTGGCAGGCAGAAAAAGCCACTGTTATATTGCAGGTGGTCAGGTGTTTTTCTGATCCAGCTGATCTGGTGATATTACTTCCTTTCTCTGCTTTCACTTCAGAATCAAAGGAGTGCAGGAAACAAAGCGTGAAAATAATAGTGATTTATAAAGATGACAAAAAGAGAAGAGCTTTGTGTGCACAGGAGAAATGGGAATTTGGGGAGCGAAACTGAAAGGAGGAGAAGGTGGGTTTCAGATGGGTGAGAGAGGTGAAGTTCTGCAAGAAGAGCAAGGTTCTCTAACTAACTATGAAAACATAGTTGTCTTTGGATACTTCCTCTAACTGAGTTTGAAAACTAAATCGCTCATTGCTCTGTGTAGCTTTACATCATCCTTACTTCTTCCCCTACCCCCTGCAGTTGTGGCTTTGTCTGAAAATGCCTAATGATGTCGCTTAAAGTACTGAAAAGACATAATTGTATGTTTTGGTAAGATGAGATAAGCAAGGAGAATCATCTTACATGTGGAAAATCCTTATTTATTGTTGAGATGCTAGTAATTGACATATGCTTGTATTTTTTTGATGAGGAGCCACATTAAGCAAAAAGCACAGTTTTCTTCCTACTCAGAGCTGTCAGCTCTCAGTTCTTATGATCTACTTGAATCCTGGTCATGGAGAGGGGTAGAGAGAAAAGCAATATTTAAAACTCAGTATTTAGCCAGACTAGTTTCTTTCTGCTTAGCCTGGCTGTTCTGGGGAGTGGCTTTACTTGTCTTTCTTCCCATACCCTTTGTTCTCTTGTCACCAGTTCAATCTGCATTTTAAGGCTGATACCTGCATCTGATAGGGATGCAATGACTTACATTTGTAATTAGAAGGACAGGGCTGGAGTGAAAATAAAACACCCTGTTTGCCTTTTTGCTTGCTGCATAGGAGAAAAGGACTTTACTCCATCGGTGTCATGTCGAATGTCAGAGAGCATCTTTCATGGGCTGGAGCCGTATCTCTTGTGTTAGGACATGGAATGACTGATGTAGCTGGGGGAATTCTTCCCAGATGTTGCAATAATCAAATAGGTCCTGGATGAAAACTCTGCTTGGCTTTTCCACTACTTCATGCTAGCCTGATGCATAGTTGAACTGAAAATATTTTTCGAAAGATTTGGAATTGAACTGGTTTTTTGAAAGATTTGGAGATACCGGGTTTTAATTTGCCTTGCAAAAAATAATCAGACTTGTTATTATTACCCTTTGTCTTGCAGTGTTTTTTTGGAAATAATCTAGGATAAAATTCAGTAAGATATGAATCTCAAATAATTGCAACTTTCGCTCAGGACAGTTAATTGCCAGTGTGTGGTTTATTTTCTGTGAAGCACATGAAGGTTCATAAATTGATAGAAAATAAAGAAAAATCTGACAGGCTCACAAGGAGAATTTCCCAATTATTGAGATGATAGTAGGTGTGAAAGAGTGAAGATATCAATATAGACAAAAATAGAAAACTGTATTTGTGATATTTACTAAGTCTCTATCAGACTGAATCCTTAAAGCAGGATTATCTTCCAGAAACTATTTTTTATTTAAATATTTGCATTTCTTACCTGATATTAAGCAATTGGGTGTAATTTGCCAGCCTTACTGCATGGCCAGGAAATGCAGGTGTCATAGTGCAAATGCTCACCTTGTCATGTGGTATTGCTTACACACAAATAGTAGTTGTAACCGAACAGTATTAATCATCCAGTTTAAATGACTTGCTTATTATGTAGTACCAATAAAAAAAAAATAATTTGAAACCAATAATATAAATCACATTATGTAACTTAGGGCATGGTGTTCAAAAACAGTTACAGTAATCCAGCAACACATTTACTATTGTGTAAAGAGTACTTCCTTTTTTATGCAAAATTTTTTTGATACTCAATATTCTACGTATGTGAACTTTTAACTTGTCAGACTATTGTAACATATTTAAAAATTATAGTAATTTGATTAAAATGTTGCCTATAAGGCAAAAGGTTCAGTTAATAGAATCCATATGTAATTAAAGTGCAGAACTAAATGTAATCAGACCCCAGTGACTGGTGCCTTCAATATTGATAGTTTTACAGTGGCCTCTGGGGTTGAAAGTTTATGTTGAAGTTAGTAATGTAGCTGTGTTCCAGAAAAAGAGCAAGACAGTTCAGCCATTTGAGCGTCCTGAAATGATAGTCACGCAACAAAAATAGTTGATAGTCTGAATTTTAGGGGTATCTTCCACTGGCAGGTGGCAGGAGAGCAAGACTACTGGAGTGTTCTAGTCAGAGAATTGCTTTCAGCAGCAACGCTGCTACGTAAACATCCCCAAATGAAGGAGCTTGCTGTGAGCAAGTAACGGTGCATTTTTTTTTTAATAATATAGTTACTTCATTTGTGTGAATTTATGTTTGAATCATCTGAAAGTTATAGACACAACACTATGTAGCAAGCCACAAAAGAAGTTTAAAAAAATTTCCTGAGCTTAAAAAAAATAAAAATTATTTTCTCTGGACAGTTTTAAGAGACGACATCCTGTGTTAGAGTTCTCTAATCATCACCAGCACAATTTACAATCAGAACACACAGAGAGCCAGTTCAGACCAGCTCATCTGTTGACTTTGGCAGAAGCCCTTAATCTCACTGTGTGCAGCTGCCACTTGAGAGCTGGGGACTCGGCAGAGAGCCGAAGGAGGGTGGGATGCAGGGTTGGTCAAGACATGAACACATAGGCCTGCTTCATTTCAACAGCCGTACATGGCTTTTTTATAGTCTTTTCATTTTACAGCCTTTCTTTTTCTCAAAAAAAAAAAAAACCAAAAAAAGAAACCAAAAAAAACCCCCAAAACCCCACCAAAAAAACCCAACCAAAACCCAACCCTGAAATTAAATGAGGACCTCTCATGAGCCACTGCACTCCAGGCATAAGAAATTGTAATGTCTGGCTTCCAGAAACTGTCCCGTCAAAATGTGCTTCTGATTAGGTGGCTTAATTACAGCTGTGAAAACAATGTTGATTTAGGCCTCAAGATTCCAATGCATGTCAGCCGTTATTAGCTAGCCTTGGACTGAAGCCACCATTTTAAAACTCTCTACCATTAAAGTCACACACTGCCTGACAACTTTTTATTTAGGCAGAAATGTTGCCAGAAGCAACAAATTTTATGCAAAATATTTTTCATTGTGCAAATTTCAAATATGACACTGTTGATGGACATAAAACGGGTAGTTATGTGTGGACTTCACCAAGTCCAAAACCTAACTTCTGAAAAAAAGACCCTAAACCCCAAACTCACCACTGAACAAAAAAAAACAACCAACAAAACCCCCTAAACCCAACACCCCCTCTCCTTTTCAAATAGTTTTTGTAAAGTTTGACTGACATAATGCTTAATTTTAATTCCTTTAATTCAGTTTTATTCCAAATCCAGCATGTTGGTTTAACCACCCAGTTTTATTGCATCTAAATTTTCCTGACAGTTTCATTTGCTGTTGGGAAATAAAATTGCCGGTTTTGCAACATGGGAAATAATGGCTAGTTTCAAAACCAATGTGTTTGAAACTTCCTTTGCCTGAAGCAGGTTAAGGCACACACTCAATTTACTTTAGGGGAAAAAAGCTCATTAAATAGTTTTTAATATTTTAATATAATTTAAGTAACTGCTTTCACAGTGGGAAGGCTTATTAGACCCATGTATTTACACCTGCAGAGAGGTAAATGTTTGGGTAATTAGGTGGTTTCCAGTACTTCAGCTTTTCAGTGTACTTGCAGAGTTAATGCTGTAAAGACTGTAGATGGCCACAATGCATTCCTTGCATTTAAACATTACATTTCCACTTGTAGTATTTTGATTTCAGTGCTTAAGAAAGAGGTTTAAGTGGGGTTTGATTTGTCTTTTTGCTTGTTTTTTTTTTCTTTCTTTCCTGTTTTTTGGGGGTTTTGGGGGGTTTTTTTGGGTTTTTTTGGTTTTTTTTCTTTGCTTTGTCTGTTCTTAAAGTCTCTTTAATGACATGAATTCGCTAAGGAATGTGAGTCGATATGTGTGGGTGTTAGCTCTCGGCAGAGGATGGTGCTTTGGAAAAGCAAGATCTACGTTCTCACTTCACAGCTGCCATGAAATTCCAAATGTCCATGCTATGCAGTTTAATGGAAACCATGAAGTTCCTAAATGACCACAGGTTTGTTCCGATGTTAAGCATAAACCAAATCTTTCAGGTCATTGGCTGAGTCACAAAAAAGGATGGTCGTGTTTTCAGGAAGGTAATCTCCTTTCCTTTTTTTTCTTCGTTGTTTGCATTTCTATGGCATTAGAAACGTGTTTCTAGTGAGGTACTGGAACTCACGAACAAGTGTCCTCAATTCCCAGGACTGAAAACAAGACACTTGGAATCTGAAGTTGTATTCATCTCTTATCCTAAATACTCAGGCCAGTGCAACAATTGTACCTACCAGAGCAACTAATTGGAAATTGATTTAGAGAAAATAATGATTTGGATAAGGAAACAAGTCTGAAGTATAGGTTCAAGTTTGACCTGTAAAAAATCATCATGCATTCATCCTCTGCATGCAGCAGATTAACAGACAAAAAGGAAGCGAATACCTACACTTCATTTTGTTCAGTTCTTGAAGGAAAAATACTGGAACAAGTTAGTCCTTTATTTTCTTTGCAAAATGATGCATGGAGTTTCCTGCAACTAAATGTTTCAGAAAGACCCCATTTGCTGTGGAGGGCAATTATGACTTGGGAAACAGCAATGTGATGCATTTTTCTTTATTAGAGGTCTTCACAATAGTCTTTTAAAATGTGTTTCATTGGTAATATTCAAAGAGTTTTATTCACTAGCCGCATGTATTTCCTTCTTATTTTCTACACACTCCTGTTCCTTTTGCCTACTTCCCACACCTCTCAAAGTGACATTTTTAGCATGTCAAATTAAAAGAAGGTTTTTGATATTGCTACCTATACCGCTAATGCTGCACAGTAGAAATAAAAGTATTTGGATTGCGAGACAGACTGTTATTTTGAGAACTGGATATTATAGACCAAGACATTTAACCCTGGGGAAAAATTTTACAAAAGAACACAGCTGAGGATACAATTTTGCTGGCTTTATAGAAGAAAAGGAATATTCTCTACAAAGGTAGACAAATTCACTTCTTTCCAGACTCAAGGACTTTTACTTAGGCCAGAAGGTGCTTCCTCCTCCCTTTTGAAGAAGTTATTTCAAGAAAGGGAGCTGGGAAGCTTCTACTATTCTTTGCTAAACTGTGGGTTAAACATAAAGGGAATGTCTGTTTGTTCTGAGACTGAATTCGCTGAGAAATTTTTGGAGGGGATTAAAGCATGGCTGTGGCTGAATGAGTCTAGCTCAGATACTTAAATGGCAAATGAATCCTTGCAATCCAGATTGTCATCTTCCTGATATTTTCTTGACATTTTAAATTTAGATCCTATAAGATACACTGTTGTCAATAGTTTTTTTCTTGTTCTGTCACCTGTTTGGTTTTGTGTTTCAAGGTAAATATGGAAAGCACGTTTATAAGGAGAAAATTCAGTGCTAATCTTCAGGTATTAGCTTTGATGAGTAGTGCAAAATGTATAGATGCTATCTGTGAGTTGCAATTCAATTAATTGGAAATGATAGGTAGAAGGATTTCAGTTCTCTTTTGTGGTGTTTCTTGTTTACTTTCTACCACTAGCTCACTGACCAGTTTGCAGGGAAAAAATACAAGAGAGCGAGACAGTGTTTCCAGGAGTCTGCCTCTTTCTAAGCTAGAAATAAAGATTATGCAGCACTCACTACCCCACTTAGAATGTAGTATGGATAATGGTACACACACCCATTAAGAAAAAAAAAAAACTTAAAAAATTTGTGCTGATCTTTAACAGGATTTGGCCTGGAGAGTATATTTAAGCATAAACCGACATTTTAAGTAGTGGGGAAATAAGTAGCCCCGTCAAAAGTCATACCGTAAGTGTTTGTAAAGCAAAATCTTGTATTTAAAGGTTTAAGTTTCCCTCAGGATGGCATTCCCACTAGCAGAGAATTCAGTGCCAGCTAGTGGGCAAACTTTTCTTCAGAGGAGATGACTGTCTCTGCTGCTTAATTTGCTTTACTTTGTGCTTTTCTGAAATTTATAAAATCATCAGATATTTTTCTGTTGGTTTGCTTAAGCAAAACTTTCCCATAATTGTGCATGCTTGTATCCTTTTAAACTGTGGAGAGAAAGAACAAACCTTTGCATTCCTTTCTGTGACATTTTTGTGGTAGAGCAATGTGGTTTTGTAGAAATACATGTTTGCCTACTTCCATTGCTGATTGCTTGCATTTTGTACTTTAAGCATAACAGTTAATGCAAGAAATAACAATAAGAACAACAACAACACACGCACACAAAAAACCACAAACAAAAAACCAAAACACAATACATTAAAATATACTAGAGAGTATGACTTGCAGAGATAAAAAGACAGGAAATTCAGAGTTAGGGCATGAAGCATAACAGTGTTCTTAGTTCATAATTTTATTGCTGTAATTTTATTCCTGTGACACTGACATGTTTTAAGGGCACACAGTCCGCAAGTTACATCTTAATGTTTATTTTTATTGAGTTTTTCATATTTAAGTCACACTGCTTAATATTTACTCAACCTATATTTCTTTATTTGTTGTTGTTGTTTTTAAGTTAGGTATAAAAATTTCTCACAGAAGCTGTGAAACCCACATTATGTAGAGAAAGCACAATTGCTCCAGTTGATTATAGTTAAGGATCTATTTTCTCCACGGACTGGGCTCCCTGAAGCAGTTTGGCCTGTTGAATAAACCAGTACTTGAAGAAATTATAAAAATGTGAAATGAGTACACTCTGGGGTAAAGAGCTTTATTGTCAGCTAAAAGGATGTTACCATGGTAACAATAATAGTGATTTTTTCAAATATCTTGTGTTTTCTTCAGTTTATGTCATGGTTCAGTTAAAGAAAGAGGTTTAGAAACAAACGTGCTTCTTAAGCTATAACTTTGCTTCCCAGTTTTGTAACAATATGTGAGGTTTTGTTAACTTGTTTTTTAAATAGTGCCTTTTCAAAAGGACCTTTTTGTTAAGCAATCAATTTACTTTTTTCTTTTTAGTGGAAGGTAGGGTATCTTTAAATTACGTGTAAGTAATAAAATTAACAAAAAATATACTCAAGAATAATGTGGCCAATCACCAGCAGAGTTTCCCTGCTTCATGTGATGATATTAGGAAAGCAAAGTGACATTATAATGATGTAATGATTCCATTTCATCCTTTTCAAATGGTGTAATTGCTTCAGTTCATTTTAGAGAGAGACTTGTGGAACCTGTAAAGCCAGCTTGCTTTAAGAAACAGCACTTTTGGATCTGGCTCTCAACTGAAATTGGTCCATAAACCTGTAGTTCATTCAGTAAAATACACCATAAAGCTGACATTGCAATACTTGCCTCACTTAAATTTGTATGCTCATCAGTATTTTGAAGGCCTTTTGTCTTACCTAGGTAATGGTTGCAGGTAATTTGACAGTCTTTGGAGGCTACAGTAATGAAATATTTCACTAATTTTTCAGCTTCTGTTGGGTACCAAGGGTCTTCTGTGATCAAAAAAGGATCAGCTCATGTGGTGGTTATAAGCTTATGCTCAGCAACTTGTTAGTCTTTCAGGCTCTGTGTGACATCAGGTTTTCTTGTTCAGAGTGCAGTAAATGCACTGCACTCTTTTGGGAGCCTGGGCATATATTGTAACTGAGCCAGGACCTTGCAAATTTTCCTGACGCTTAAAGTCACACAGTTCTGTTTTAATTTGTTCATGTCACAACATCCTATTGCTTCAGGAATTTCTAGTTTAATAACTTTAAGTTTACTACACTTTACATAAGAGATTTTTTTGGAAGAGCATCACTAATCAGGAGCTCTGAATAAAGGAATTGAAGGTATCAGTCTGGAATGTTTAAGGCACGCAAAATTACTGAAATACCACAGTGTAAAATTATCCTTTAAAGTTTTGTTGCAGCTTTTTTGTTTCATAAACCAAAAAGCTGAATAAACCTGTCCACAAATCTCCTTTTATGTTCTTCATGACTGTTCTGATTCACTGTGTGAAAGTTCGTAGTGTTGTGTGTGATAATGGTGGATTCCGGTTTTAGGGTGGGTTTTTTGTTTTGTTTTCACTATTGTGCTTTCAGAACACTCATTTGACATATATATATGAAAGGATGAAAATCCTTTAGCATGTTTTTTATGTTGATTCGCATAAAATATGATTGGTATGCGGAAAATACTACTTACATTTGCCTTCCATTGTGGACTCAGTCAAACAGGGTGTTCAGACTCCCATAACAGTGATTATCTGGTACCTGAGCTAAGAACAGCTCTTAGAAGCTGATTGTACTCAGGAATCTAGTAAGTATAAAAAGTTGAAGTAATTATTAGATTTCTTTTTCTTTAATTTCAGTCTGAAGTATAGCCGTATATATAAATTCGGCCAAAACCAATAGAGACAGTAAACCTAGCTCACCCACACTCAAGTTGTTTATAACTGATAAGCTTGATTCCTTGCCCAGTTAGTGTAATTTGGATCTTGCATTTACAAAAGGCCTACATGTTAGCCATCAACTGAAAATGAGCCTAAAATATTTTTTTAGGCCATTCAGATATCAACCGATATTTTATAAGCAATAAATTGGTTGGAAAGCCAGCTGTTTTCCCTGACCATTTCCCTGACCATTACTGTTATAAAACTACCCTTTAGAGCTCTGTTGAATATATACTGCTTCAGATGCTGCATGTAATTTGCAACAGAAGGACTAATTCTCTCCTGAATTTACTTCAGCTAAGGGTTATTTGGGATGAATGAACATTAAAGTCCTTGGTTTGGTTAAACAAACAAAAGTTTGAAAACTATCCCAAAACTACAGGGAGCCAAAAGTACCTCTTCCTGGTGAATCTGTCTCTAAGCTAGTTTATGAGGAAGGGGGATGGAGCCTGTATGAGCGTTTTGGCTAGGAGGTAGCAGGCTACACCTCTGCATTGGGCAATCCAGACAATGTACGCTGCATTGCCCAGTGCTAAAAGGGTGTAACCCCTTGTCCTCCTAATACATTTATGATTTTAATCATAAACATTAATTTTGGAAAATTGAGTAGTTCAGTAGTAATAGTTCATTTCTAAACATTTTTTGGTCTATTATTAGAGGAACTTCTAAAGACACTACTCAGTTCAGTACAGCTAAGATTTAGGTGAACCAGAAGCCTGATACAAATGCAGGCATTCTTACTCAGCATGCAAGTGTTTGTATTTTGGATAACAGATTGCAGTCAGTCTGTTCTTCAAGTAAGTGCAGATATGTTTCATAAACCATGTCTTCATCTAGTTTCTGGTCCAAATTCTGTTGTCTCCTATTAACTAACATCATTCTGCCATTTGTGGATGCTAAAAGCTGTCAATTCATGAGATCAGCATTTCCCTTCTCATTTCAGGATTATGGACAGCACCACCATCATAATATTCTCACAACCAAGTGAAAACCAAATCACTTTTTATTCACCTAAAGGTTATTGCCGACTTCTGCAGTAAAATGTCATGCGTGCATATTAATTCTGAGTAGTACCATTTTCCTACTTGAAATCTGACTGAGATGTTCACTACATTTCTTTTTCGTTGCTGCAAAACTATTCACTTTTGCGTCAACAACTTCAGCCAGAGATGTGTGAGTTTGAAGTCTTTAAGACTTCTTTTCATCACCTGTCATAAAAATAGGTTGGTTCTATGTCCTTGCTATAAATTCCTGTTGAGAGAGATGTCCGCTTTACCTCTCCATCAGTGTATTTCCTTTTTGTTTTCTTTTCTTCATGCTTATAGCTTCTCTTGAGCTTCCACTTTCTATAAACTGGATGCATACTTCTTTTTATGAGAATTAGATTTCTCGTGTGAAAAAATGCCCTTTCAGTGTTTTTTAGAGAGAACTTCAAGGGGACTTGTCCTTATAGAGATATTAGCAAAGCAAGTAGTTTACATAACCTATCTGAACTTGCTGTAATTTAGCAAACACCAGAATCTGAACAGGCTTTGTCTTTTGAGTCTTGCCTTACTTGAGGAGGCATTCACTACAGCAGTTCTCCTAATTCCACTGTCCAGACATCAGTGCTCATACACTGTTCCACCCTTGGCAAACACTGTACCTCTTCAGCAAAGAGTGCTTAAGCATCATCAGTACTTACTGCATATTGGATTTTCAAGGGCCTTTTCTGACTTACTCTACATATTTATTACAAATATACTTGAGAAAAGTAGTGAACAAATTGGACTATTCTCAATGCATCTGTCTGCGAAGTAAGAGTTATTTCCGCCTTTGTTCTTATTTTTATATAAGCTGCTGGTAGAATCCTAAAATGTTGATTTCCATTTTTTATAATAATTAATTTGTTTTCTTAGAGACATGGATTTATATTTCTGAATGTTATTCCTCAAAAATATTGCATGTTTGGCATAAATGCATAGGAAAAATTAATCTTCTGAATACCTAAAGGTTTTTTAATGCAAGAAAGCTGAATCATAAAGGCACTTTCATTGTTCCTAGACCTTTCTCCTTTATGTTGTTAGACGTTACTATTAGAAATAATTACTTCTTCCATCTTCCCCTTTTGTATCCAAATTGCTGATACAGGATATCTTTATTAATTAAAAAGTGATTTAAGTATTTTACTGAATCTGTAATTTCTTTTTTACCAAAATGTTTATGATGGTTAGCTATAGGATTCTTCATTAAAATTAGTCTTTGGTAAAAGATGGATTAATGCACCACTGGCAAAGGTCTGCAGTTCTTGTCCTGTTTAGTGGCAGAATGTCTAAACTGTAGTTGCATCAGTTTGGTGCAGACAAAAAGGAAGGTAGCTAAGCATTTTGCTGTGTTTGAGCAGTTAGAGGGCAAGCAGACGCCATGCACCTTGACCACCTATTATGGAGCTTTTTGCTGCAATGTCAAGTGAAAGAGAGTTAATTGGGTGAAGCTGTAGAGCATGTTAGGGGCATGGTAAAGGGTTGCTGTCTGACAGCTGAATGTCAGCAGAAGCTAGTGAAGTGTGGCTGAGAGACAGAGACCTGTCACAAAGTTCATGTGGACTATAGCACAGTTAAGGAGATGAAATGTGGTTCTGTCTCACTTTCTCCCTCATTGCATTCAAGCACCTTAAGATTTCACACTGTATGTGTCAACCCTTGTTCTCTAAGCTGTTTTCCCCTAACACTTCTGCATTCAAATGATTGGACAGAAGATGCTAATGTTTGGCAAAATGAATGTAAATACACATTTCTCCCTTTTCTGCTAGAGCAGCAGTATATATGCAACTGAGACAAAACTTTGAAAGCTTACATCAGACAGTCACGCTGTGTTGGAATTCAGCTGATGACTGAACACATTTCTCAAGAGAATATGAAGTTTGACACTTTAACTAGTTGGATAGGGACTGTTTTCCCACTAGCACTGGAAGAAGAAAAGACTAAGTGGGGAGGACTATTTCATGAGCTGCTTGTGCCTCAGTATGGTGTTGTGAGTGCTTTAGTCTCTGGTTGTAGTCACCTTCTCCTCTTCTTGCTAGAAAGAAGCAAGGAGATGAGGGAACCTTGAGAGAGAGAAATACTGATCTGAGGCAATGAAATGCTGTGGGAAAATTCACATAGCAGGAAAAGCTTTCCTGGGAGCGAGAGGAGCATCAAAGATGGTGCTAATTTTATACACTGATGCAAAACATGGAGAGGTGTCACAACAGAGTGTAAGAATGCAATGTGCTTTTCAGTGTTGTTTGCAACATGGAGCACAAGATAAACAAATAGCCATTTTAGTTAGATTAAATATAAATATATAAAAGTTGCTTCTATTCTTGAGAAAGTGGAAAGACGGTGGTAGGCAGCATGGGCAAAAAATACCGCAGAATTTGAAAACCTGGATTGAAATCAGTGCAGAGTGAGCATTTTACCATGAAAATAGTGCATTGCATACTTTGCCTAATGTTTTGGTATTATTAGTGTAGTGCAGAAAATTTGACCAGAAAATGGGAGATTTCCATGTGTAGTGCAATGAAGCACCTAGAAGAGAAATTTACTATATATGCTGTTTGTTGGATTTTGGCCAAAATATTTAGAAATCATTAAAATTAGCAATACAAAACCAAGTTTTTTGTCGTTAAGCCAACAAAACATAGAAGAGAAGTTGTTCATCTGATGTGATAATCCATCCCATCCCGTGCATTCTTCAAACGTACTGGGTTTAAGTATGTTTGAATAAGACAAGAATTTCTTTTAGAAAAATAAATACAATAATATTAAATCTTTCTCTTAATTGCTTTAAACTGAGCTTCTAGAGTATGATTTAATTAGAAAACCTGAAAAAAAAAATCATTTCCAGATATTTCGAGCTCATATGTTTGTTTAAAAACTCCTGAAAGTGGAAGAGGGAATTCTTTGATCATGAAAAAAGTACTGTTGGCTGGCAGCAGCCAAAGTGTGTTGTGTGTTTGCCTTTCTGCCTTAATACGTAATGAGCTGGCAGCCCGTTGAATTATTTTCTGATAGCAAGTTGTTTGCAGTATCCAGGCAGGAGTGCTGACTATTAAAATTTATACCGAATGTTGTGATTTTCCTACTTTGTGTCAGAGCACCAATTTAGTCCTACTGCCTTGGCATACAAAATTGCAAAATCATTGACATGGGAAGCAAACTTTCCAGTTTTGACTGGCATACATTCTTGCTTTCAAAAAGTTTGTTAAATATCACTGTATTGCACTGGCACCCACTAGTAGTACTTTACATTTTAAACACGAGTTTCTAGCATTTTCACCAGTCTGATGTTTTATTTATTTCACTTAGAGTGAGAAATAGCTCTTGGAGCTACTTTTAACAGCAAAAGAATGAGCAGAATACTAGAACTCCGTTGACATTGTCTGGTAAACAGCAACTCAGTTTTGGAAACAGCAGTCTGAGAAGGGAGTTGTGAATGGTCTGAAAATGTGCAGCTTTCCGTAGAGGGAAATAGGTTTTCCACATAAGTGCTGCAAAATATTTATTGAAGACAATGGCTGTTTCTGTAACACTTACGAAAATTGCTACTGCTACAGTGAAATGGTGCAAGCTATGATGATAGCATAGGTGGGTGAAGATGAAGAGAACATTATTGGCCATTTGATTTGCTGTCTACTGCTGTTACTATATATTCTAGAGCTGGGGTGAGTGAAATCAGTATCAGAAATCAATTGTGGAGAAATATATTGACTCTTTCCCACTTACCTCCCATTGCTGTCTCTGTCTGTGCTTACCTTACATTTCTTCCAGTCCGTGAGGGACTGTGCTGCAGCCTTTCCAGTGATTAAGGGTTGCCCAAATTTAGAAGAAACTACAGTTGACTCATCCCTCTACACTTCTGTTTGCTGTCACGCATCCTCGCACACCTAAGTATCCTGTAATCTGGTGATTTCCAAATCACTCTGGCCTTATAATAATTCAACAATTGTCTTGAATTTGCTTTGACGTATAACACTAGACTTATTACTGCATCTGTATCATCACACAGGAGGCCACCATAACTGAGTCTTTGTATTTTGTTGTATCTTCTGTATTATTCTTTCTGTCCTTTTATTTCTTCCCTTGCTTGGTCATTTTCTGTTCTGATTCTAAGCAGATTCAGTACTTTCTCACTTCAGTTGAAGCCATATATGCGGGCTTGTTATTCACTACCCAGAAGTCTTAAGTCACAAAACCTGTATCATTTTTTATTATTCTGATTTTTTTCTAATATAGAATGTTGCATGTCATGAGAAACTGGGAAGCAAGTTTGGGCTACTGTATTTTGAAATTTAATATTTGAAGGCAGTTTAAAGTGCCTAAATAGCAGTGGCAAATCCCAAAATTGGAAGGAGCTATTGCTGTAACTTACAAATAATAGAGAGCAATTGAAGAGTTGTAGTGTGGTATTATAGTGAAAATTGTGGTCCAGTAAAATTATCCTTGTGTAGACTTTGAAGGCTTGAAACCATTCTGACTGATTTGTGGCTTGAGCTCTGGGTGCAGATTTTACTCCTACAATTGAAAATAAACAATACACTTCTTACAGTGAATTTCTTCATGTAGTTATCTGTTTGCAGCACTGTCATAGCACATGCATAATCTTCTAATTCCAATTGTCTTACTGTGCATATTATTTCACAAGTATTGGTATATAAAGCAAAATGGGTGTCTTTGATCACAACATGATGCTTTTGAGTAGGCTCACATTGCAATAAAAGTGTATGTGAGGATATAATACATGATGGCATTGTAATATTTCATTACAACATCATACATACTAAAGCAACCCACTATAAATCAGTTTTAACTTTGATAAAACAGTTTGTTTGTATAAGAGAACCTTTAATCTAGATCCTAAATGTGTTCATAGATTAGTTACAGAAAAAAAAGCCTGCAGAGAAAAATTGTTTCAGAAATCTTTTTCCATGTCTATTATGAAAAAATTGCCTGAGCTAACTATGGTTTAGAAAGCAATTATTCCATAATACAGGCTAGCCTTTCATATTTTGGTCTTTGGGAAAACGTGTTTTTTTAAAGTTACGCTATCAAACTTTGAAAAATGACCATAGGACATGACCAATTATTATATTACATAAATATTTTGAAAGCATATTTTTGCTAGACATATTGTGTTCTAAATATCTATTTACCTGATGAAGTGTAACAGTTTAGATGGAATAATTTACAGCTTATCAGGTAAATAAAAGTGCTGTGCTGAAGATTTACTGACCAGACACTTATTTAAGATACATAATTTCTCTTTTAAAAATCACCTAAGTGCATATTTATACAAGGGATTATAAGCACAGCTCTGGCATAGCCATTTGAGTTTGTCAATTTAATACGTGTTTTAGAAAGGTATTTAAATACAATAATGTTGAAAGAGGTCTGTTGGGAAATTATAAATGCCTTTAAAATTCCTGCAGGTGAATTCCTGTATGTGTTCAAATAACGAGTGTTATAAAAATTCTTCTAACCTATAGAATCCTATTTTATTATTCATCATGAGTATATATAATGATACTGGATCAAAACAGTTCTTACAAATAACAGACAAGATTTTTTTACATCAATCACATTGCTATTAGATCTGATTTCCCTTCTATTCAATGAATAGTATTCTGTTCTTTGTAAGAAGTACAGCACAGGATCAGGATAAACAGAGCTTTTTTCCCCCAACAGTGAAGCTTTTACTGTAACATAGTCTATTGACTTGCTGCCAATCATTAAGTTTCATACATTTTTTTTTGTAACTCTCAAAGGAAATCTGATTTCTTATCTCCTTACTGGGATTTTGATGCCATATTCTCAAAAAAAAAAAAAAAAAAAACAAAAACCAAAACTCAATACATTGGGAAAAAGAGTAATATAAGAGTGTAATTGTAGCATGTGATTTTTACTTGTGATATGCTGATTAATTGAGATATTGAAGGCAGCACAAACCAATATGTTTAAATTTGTCTTCAATATTTGTTACCCAGGCTGAAACCTTTTTATAGCTTATATCTTACTGATTTCATTTTCTTACACACAGAAGTGTTTTTAGAACATAACAAATTATTTGCATATTTCAATACTGTAATTTTTTTTATGAATTACTTATTTTACAGAGATTTTGGCTATGTGATCAGCTGATTAAAGTGTACAAATAACACTATTAATCTAGGTAATAGGTGAATGCCTTCACTGAGATCTCATTTCAGATGTGCTGATACAAATGCAGTAAATATCATTCGTGCTTTGGCATTTTAGTGGTTCCTATCCTGCATAGTGTTGAGCCAGAAGGACTGAAAAGCAAATCTGCAGAACATACTTGCAAGTTCTGTTGGTTAGCTTATCCTCATCGCCACCATGGTTTAGAAAAGCTCAAGGCACTACCTTGTGTTAACTATCTGCTTGAAATAGTCATCTAAATTTGCTACTCTGTGGGTTCTTAATGAAGGTCTAACATAACCTACCTGTTTACAGTAGCTGTAATATGCCTTATGGTGAATCAGAAAAATCAAAAGAGTCCATATCAAAGGAAACTGTTGAAGTATGTGTTAGAGGCAGCCGCTGATTTTTCTCCAGCAATAGTAACAGACGAAAGGAGAATATTTCATGAATGTGTCTTTATACATATGATTGAGTCTGGTTTTGTTAAAATATGAATATACACACACCGTTCTGCATCTTTCTTGATATCTGTGAGTATGTATATTGGAATCTGTCGCTCTGCTTTTATGCATTTCTGCCTCTGTGTGTATGTGCTCTTTCTGAAATGCTGAAGAGTATTTAAAACCTAAAATATACTGTAACAGTCTTTCAGTAATTTAATTTTTGTCTTTTTCATAATTATGCTTTGCATGTGAAGTTTTCATATCTTTTATGACCTGATGAAGTAAGTGATTGCTACTTCCACAGCTATATATTGCATTTGGTTAAAATACCTTGTTGAAGGACAGAAGAGCAATATGGCATTGTGTTTTCCTGTTTGTTTATGGATATTTAAGAGAATGCAGAGTGTCTTTATTTAGCATTTTAAAAAAATTCTAATACTGCTATGCTGATAATATCCATAATCTTTCAAAGTAGGATGCACAATGTTTTGGTGCTGGAAGTTCTTTAATGCTGAATTTTAACTGGTCTGATTGTAGAGCTTTTTAACTGAATGTCAAGACTTACTGCAATATGAATCATGTTCTCAATCAACATACAGTCAGGGTATATTCTCTGGTCATCTTCTAACAGGCTAATGTTTGAAAAGTATTAAGGGTTTGATTTCAGTTGATGATAAAATCTACTTAAAAGCAAATTAATACCTTCCATGGTTAGTATGGCACATTTTCCTACTAACAGTGACAGGGAAACTGTAGAATAAGTTTCTTTACTTGATTAAAAAACCTCACACCCTAGAAATTACAATGAAGAGGAGTAAAAGTTTTCTTTAAGTATATGTAGCTTCAAATAAAGTAGGCTATGGTTTCCTAACACTTACTAGTGTAGAATACTCTAGCTAATGTCTTTTGTTCCTGTTTATTGAGGCTAAATGTATACAGATATATTAAGTAAGTACTATGTATTAAGTGAAACAAGAAGCAGACGCAAATACTTCATACCTTTGTAAAAGGCATTTAACAGTAAATGTACATTCTTCTTGTTGTTGTTGTTTGAGGGTTTTTTTACTATTACTTCTTTTTCTCCAGGAACCAAGAGGGAGTTCAAACGTCACAATGGCTTCAAGCTAGGAATTCAGCCTGACCAGAGCTGTATCCCAGATATTTTGGCATTGCAAGCTGAACCTGACACATGCTACAGTTTTATGCACAATAGAGCCAGTTTTCAGTCTTCAGTCTATTCCTTCAGCCTGAATGTCACATCCAGTCCCAAAAGAACAATGGAAAATGGATTTTCAGATTCTTTGTATCAATAGTCTTTTAGAAAGAAAAAATTGCATTAATGTAAAATGGTGCAATTAAAGTGCATTTTTTTTTGCTACCTTTGAGTTGTAGTTCAGCGTATGTATTTTTTGATATTAATTTTACATTTCTATGAAAATGTGCTTTCATATGTTCACATTTCTCTGCTTCTCATTCCTTGCATACCAAAACAGTTTGGGGTTTTTTTAACTTTTATTTATTGCAGTTGTTCATTTTTTATGTAGTATATTTTTAAATGTTAAAGAATGACACATTTTGGGTAATTTTCCTCAGTCTTTAAAAAAAAAAAATCAATAAGCCATTTTAGTCTCTATCTATCAAAGTTGTTTCATACTTGTCTATTTTAAAGCAGGACTGAAATACTTTAATAGGATTGAGAGAGCTATTTGAAATGTATGCCAATGATTCCTGTCATTTCATGGCAGCCCTGCCATGGTTCACTGAGCCCCCTCTTTTCTCTTGTCAGCTCAACTGAAGACAAGCATTTAGTTGCAAACTTTAAGCAGGTTGTGCAAAACAGAAATGATGTGACTGCTTCTCTTCCTGCACAATAATGTCACTGCTGGTCAATGTGAGAAGGTCAGGTTGCTTCTTGTAAAGCTACATGATACCACTTGCCTATTTGAACAAGTTAAGTTAGCTGCTGAATCTGGTCCCTGCAGGCTCTGAAAGCTCACCCTTTTATCAAGTCTGCATTTCATCAGAAAGACGAACAATTGTGCTGGGAGGATTTCTGATGATATGTTTATGTACTTTATAAGGACAGTTCCCAAACCAGTGTTGCAGGTAATATATATAGTTTAAGCTGAAAGACTTTAAAGTAATAGCTGTTTTGACCTTCAGATAGACTCACTTTTTGTTGTTGTTGGTAGGACCCAAGAGTGACGCCCATCTTTGATGCTGACAGAATTTAAAGCAAGGCCATTGCCCTGCATTTTCTGCCTTGTAGCACACAAAAGTAAAATTGTATGTCAGGCCGAGATGTCGGGGAGCTGACAAGATGCCCCAGTGACATTTCAGCTGGAAAGAGCAAGTGTCTTGCAACCAAGTGGTCAAATATCAAATAATAGGTCAAGCAGGAAGGAGCTGAGTTCTAACCACAAAGAGGTTTCTGGTAACTTACTTGACAAGCTTTTGGGTGCTTTGTGGCTTGACAAAGTGATGTTCTGTTGGGTATCGCTAGACAGACTGTTCTTTATCGCCTTCAGAAGATCAGACATTGACATTGATTAAACTCTTTAACCCTTAAAGGTTAAATCCTAGCAGTTTTATCATCGTGAATGAAGAACAAAAGAAAATTTGTAATATACCATTTGTTTTCATATTAATCACTGAACTCCCTAGTGCTATTAACTTTTGATGTGCAATGTAGTTTTTGACAAAAAGATTGAATGCAAAATCTATAGAATAGATTGTTTCTCATTATGGGCCAGTGATACATTAGAAAAATAATATTATGCATTATGGAATTTGTAATTTCTTCTAATATGTCAAGTGTAGGATTTGATTTTAAAGCCTCCTGACTATACTGAAATTCCATTCTGGATGGAAAACAATGCTTGCATAGATAATACACCACTTAAAATGACCAAAGTCTTCCAAATACCAGAAAAGCTAGAATAAATCTCGAATTTACAACATCTTTAATCTTTGGTCAAAGTTAGCATCAGGTGTTCAGGTATTCCCCTATTGTACAAGTCAGTTGCTTCACAGCCATGATGTGCATGTATGTATGTATACTACTACTACTACTAATTAATAATAATTATAATACTACTAATAATTAATACTAATAACAGAGCTATGCAAAAACAAATAACAAATCCTGCAGAGCTCTCACATCTTAGAGTTGGCTGATAGAGGAAGAACACTCCTTTTCTCTGTGATGGTGTATTTAGTCTTGAATACTTAAGAAAGAAGTTTCATTTCATTCCAAAAGTCTTGGTTCCCCTCGTCACTGACAATGGCTGACTGTTCCTTGTAAAGGCACTGCAAGACTGTATTCTGCTCTTTCAAATACAGTATCGAAGATCTGTTATATTTGCATGAAGAATGAAAGAATATATATTACCAAGCATTTTTCTCTCTATTATGTATAGAAGCATGTATATGCTTCACTTATTAAAGTATATTCTCATGCTGTTCTATATTTTGAGAAAGAAAATGCCTGTTCTTTGCTACATGACCTCAAACTACTGCAGAATTTTTGCAGCATATCTGTCCCATTCTCATTATTGCCATATGTTTAGTGTTGTGCATGCAAAGATGGAAGAAGGATTTCTTTCTGAAATGTTTTCCTTTTTGAAATCAGTATCTTATAAAGACTAGGACTGATTGGCTTCAGTTACTCCAGTTACTACTCCAAGCATAGGTTCATGTGATTTCACTGGGTCCACAGCAGTGGCAAACTGAATGTAGTTAATGAGAATTATCTAGTGAGCTATCACTTTTTACAAAAACTAGCTTATATGCTGTCATTGAAAGGGGAACATCTAACTCATTTACTCTGTTTAAATATTGAGCAACTCTGAGTTACAGACTATTTTTTTAAACTCACCCACTTTGAAGAGACTTTGAAATTTGTTTGGATGTCAGATGTCCCATTTGTAAAGGAAAATTCCTTTTTCTTATGTTACGAAGAAGTTGTTGAGTACTAAACCAGATCATCATTAGTCAAATACTCCTGTGTTGCTTTTCTAGGCATCTGATAAATTGAAGTTTGTGATAAATTCCAAATGAATAGAAGAAATCCAGCTGGCAAAATCTTCTGTTGGTAGTTTACAAATGATCCTACCAAAGCATTTCTTTCCCTTTTTGGGCACACAGTAAAAATCATGCTTGTGTGGAACGTGACAACACAGTAACACTAGCTGCCAAAAGAGCATCCTGACTGTTTTATGTGACCTTCTCTCTGGCTTGCTTCAGAAATCGCTGAGCTTGAGACCTTGATCCTTACTTTTGGAACGTTTCATGTGTTGGGCCTTGGATTTCAAGAGGACTGTTTCTACTTGGATAACATCAGCTCTGTCAACAGCATGGCACCATGAGAACAACCTGTTTCCTTAGAAGAAAGCCTATGATTGGTGGGACTAGAATATTGTTTGTGGGTTATAAATGTGGTACAATAAATAATTGGTCACAAATCTGCCTTCTGGTCAGTCTCAAAATTCACATTAAATTATTTTCTCACTAAGCAAGTCATCTGTGAGAAAAAGACTGTGAAATATGATTTGTTCCCTGCAAGAGGAAGTTTTGCAGCTTAGTACAAATTGTGTATGTGCCTGTATGCACATATGTGTGTATATTTCTCACCAAAGACTTTGGTTATTTGGCTTACTGTATTATCAGTCTACATATTTGTTGTGGTTTAAGCTTAGTCGTAAATTAGACAAAGCATGTAGCCTGCTTGTTTTCCCCCCACAACCTGTCCT
>WYDI02009077.1:0-29586 GCA_009867235.2 Psittacus erithacus | reverse complement strand
AGGGACTCTTCATTAGGGACTGTAGTGACAGGACAAGGGGTAATGGGTTCAAACTTAAACAGGGGAAGTTTAGACTGAATATAAGGAAGAAGTTCTTTACTGTGAGGGTGGTGAGACACTGGAATGGGTTGCCCAAGGAAGTTGTGAATGCTTCATCCCTGGTGGTGTTCAAGGCCAGGCTGGACAGAGCCTTGGATGACATGGTTTATTGGGAGGTGTCCCTGCCCATGGCAGGGGGGTTGGAAGCTGATGGTCTTAAGGTCCTCTCCAACCCTAACTATTCTATGATTCTATGATTCTGGTTTTCTTTTGTCAGTTAAGTTAGTTTGATCATTTGATCATTTACAGCAGCATCTGCTCACACTGCTGTCATCCTGTACTTGAAGGTTTTCCAATGTGCTAAATTTTATATAAATCTGCATGTTCAGTGGTACAACTTAGTTCCTAAAAATTACCGTAACTCTCTTTTGAAGTACAAAGTTGCTTTAGTAGCATTTTTCTCCTGATGTTTTTTGTTGTTTGATTATTCTCTAGTGAATAAAACCCAAGAAGCCCTTGGCAGTATCACAGTTTAGAACAAATTTTAATATGAAGAACATCTTTCTTCCATTGCTGGTTATGAACTCTCTCCATCCTTTTGTTGATTTGCCTTGAAATCCAAATTCACAAAATGAATCTTTTAGGACATTCTTTCCCATCTTTTCAACTTTCATCTTGCCCAGTGTGGAATAGATTTTGCCTAATTTGGGTTTACTGTGGTCTTCATAATCTAATTTATTTTGGATAATAATTTCACATAATGCTCTCTATATGGCCCCAAAATGTACCTCAGTATTTATTTGGAAAGTATTCAAGTGTCTTCTTTCCTCTTTGCTGAATATTCATAAAACCAGTGCAATGCACAGTGATTTTACTTATATTGAAACTAAATTATTTAACCCCATAGGTACAGTGTTTTGGGATTAAAACTGGTATAATTGCATTCTCTGATAGGTTCTCTGTCTCTGCTGTGTCTTCAATTTTACAAACGTGGCCTTGGCTTTCAATTAGGTCTCTGCAAATAGTCCTTCAATATCAGTGGGAAATGGAAGGTGACATGCTCTTTGTCATGCTAACGTTGATCTGATCACTGGCATGGAGGGAGTCATGGAGTGATTTCATGCAGTTTATATAATTTTATGTTCAATGCTAATGTTAGGAAAAAAAGATTCTTACTTTACAAACCAGTCATTCAGCAATGTGCATGAAACTGAATCTTTGTCTGCCATTTCTGGTGTCCAGTGACTGTTGAACAAAATTGAACAAGGACAGAGCAAAATATGAGGAAGTGTCTGAAAAATAAATTGTTTCCAAGGATGCTCAAGAGGAGGTAGGTAGATCCACTGAATAACTTTTCTCAGTTTTTTGTTTACCACTTCTACTTTACCATGCTTCCTGTCTCTTAATAATCTAATAGTACTAGTAATCATTATTGATATTCGAGTGCCTTCTCATGGCTCTGCTGTGCCTGATAAAAGCTTCAGAATTTGTTGGATTTTGTTTAGGCTAATTCAAATGGAAGTCACTTATTAAAAAATTAAGAACATCAAATTTACTTTAAGCACTAAGTGTTGTGAGCATTACTGTGTGAATATCCTTTATTTTTCATCGTGAACATTTTTTAATCTTCCACTGCATAATGGTAACAGGGATATTATTCAAAATGAAAATGACAATGCCAATTATATTTAATACATAAATATATTTATATTCCTTTTTGCTTGATACACAGCTAACTCTTGTAGCAGCCCCACTAACTGTTGACTCGTAGATGTTTGAACTGTTTAGTTCGCAGGAGTGGTGTGGTCCTAAAAGTCCTGGCAACAAGCATCATAGACTGTGTACTTGTGAACAGTAATCTGTTAAGTGAAGTGTACACATTTTACACTTTACATGGAAAATGCTGTTAGTTGTAAGAATCTGTCACATGTACATAGCTGTGCAAGGCTAAATAGTGGCAACTTTTTTCTGAATCAGGCAGGAGTTTCAGTAACTTTCAGTGTATGCTGTGTTGATTTGCCATCCCATCATGCCTTCATACATAAAGGCTTTCTAACGCATGGGATTCTACCAGCGTACATGGGGAGAGACCCAAAGCTATACTCCATCCTGTGACATTCAGACAGCAACAGAGATTTTTACTGCATAAAAAACTTTAATTTCCAAATCTTCCGGTAACAAGGTAATTATTAAAAAAAAAAAAAAAAAAGCAAGGGAATTAGGAATTAAATGTAAAGTCCTTACCTACCTCTATGCCATGTAAAGGTTGATAAAATTTGTGCCTGTAAACAATAGCATTGGACAAATCTTAGTTGCAATATGTTTGTAGCAGAAGATAAATCCTGCTTTCAGACTTCATTCTCAGTTGGCTTACTGATACAAGTTTGTGTCAGACGCTTGGCATGGGAAACTGTATATAGTAAAGCACTGACCTTAACATGAATCTTGCAGCTAAAATCCTGCATGGTTCTTTTAAAATGTCAGGCATTAATGTTATTTAAATGCAGTATTTGGTGGTTTGATTGAGTCATGCTTCATTGTCTTTTACTGCGCATTAATGCCAGTGAAACACTGATTGTTGACAGAAAGTTCTCTTCGGCAAAGTGTACACTGACATATCATGCTGCTATACAAAAATAGTGTGCAAGACGGAGTAGTCATACTCTGCTGGAGTAGGAATCCAAACTGTCTACATGGTGGTAACATTAACTATACACTAACAGGAAATGTGAACTATGTTTTCTTTTTTTCTTGTATATGTTTTCAGACTGCCTGTTGAGAGGACTGATAAGACCAACTTGTGGGGTCCTTAAGTAAGTAAATATCAAGATTTTTTTTGTGGGGTGTGTCACACAAGTTGATAAATGTACTTTGAATAGTACGAAGCTGACTCTAGAAGGAAGATTTGTTATAGGAGCACCTCTCATAGCTTATATAAGCTTGCCTTAGGACACACCAATGGCTTTTCATCTTGTCTAAGTTTGGAAAAAATAACTTTTATGTTCTTTCTCTGAATACTTCTCAGTGTTAAGTCTCTATCCCAGCCTAAAACCCTCAGCGGGAAATGAGTATGGCTTGACAAGATGTAGAAAAGACTGTAAATTGTGGACTCAAACAAACAAAAGCTTTGAAGTTGAATATGGGAAGCAATGAACACCGGTGAGCTTACAAGAGCTTGTTTGCACATTGGGTGGGGTGTATTTCATATTGTACTTTTTCACTGTAAAGTAACTATTCCAAAACAACTGCCCTCATATGGACAGCTGTTATATACTTTCTTATTTTGGCTGAGTAGTCTGTGTTTGTCTAGTCCCACAGGGCTTTTTTACGCTTGTGGGCTTTGTGCTGTCCAGGATTTTTCTCATGACTGCAGGATGCTTTCTGGAAGTCATTAGAATTCTGTGTCTTGGAAATGAGTTTGCAAATGCTCATGAGTTACAAATTTTTCTTTTTTTTTTTTCTTCTGTGCGAGCCAATGTCATTTTTCAAGGTGATGTCAGCCAGCCTGGTTGAAGCCTTCAACAGCAAATGGACCTAGCTTATGTGAAACTTCTGATGCATTGTGTGAACTTCCTCATTCTTATCCTGTCTTAGTAGGTGGCACTGGGACGTCACAATTGGGCTCCTAAGGAAATAGCAAAGTGTTTGAATCTTTTGTGAGTGGTAGATCACAAAGTTTCTGTAGAAAGTCATAATGGTCAATGCTTCTTAGAAACAGCAGCCCATTTAAGTACCTGATTTTATGTGTTTAAGTGTATACATATATATATATATGTATTTTTACATTTATATACACATATATATATATTTAGCTTTCTTCTAGTGTCTAAGATATCATGAAAGTGTTTGGAAGCAGATTAACTACTTTGCAGTAGGAATTACTGGTGAAGTTTGAAGATGTCTTCTTCCAAGATCTACATGGACTCCCTTGCATACTACAGAGAGCAGTATAGTTCAGCAGGCAAGGCCTATAGAGCTCTGACCTTTGGGAACTCAATTTTCTTGTCTGCCACTGGGTCAAGTGCAAAACCCAAGTCCCTCCAGGTTCTGGAAAATTACAGCCATTCTGCAAAGAGCACTGAGCAATACAAAAGGGTAAAACCATAAGGAGACTTGCAGGAACCTGCTGTAGCTCAGTCTGATTGTCCATGCAGTATGTTTGTATGTGAGCATGTGAGTTGGGTGTTGGTTTTTTGCACATATTAATGCTATATTTTATTTAGTGTGTTCTTTAGCACTCTGTGGTATATGTGCTGTTACACATACTGTGCATATTGTGTTGTACTTCTTGTTTTACTCTGAAGCACTTACAACAATTAGGTAGAACAAACCGTTGCTTGGTAAATTCTTGAGCTTCTGTTAAAGCAGACTGTGTTAAAGTATTAGCAAAGGAGGGCAGGAAACTCGATTATCAATAAATTGAGGAAAATCTATTGTCTGGCATTATAAATAAATCCCTCTGTAAAGAGGTTTAATCACAATCACAATCTTAGGCTAACTGCAAAGCAGTACTAGGCACTTGGTCAAAACCTCCAAAAATGCATGTAAAACTGATCAATTAGGAAAACTGTGCTACTATTTTCCTACTGGACATCCTAATTTAGGAAAATAATACATAGAAAGGGAGAACAGCTAGAAGCAACTTTTAACTGTGAAGGATCAGAAAGAAAATACCTGGGAATCTCTGCATAGCTTAAGAGGACATCATGTAACTTGTAGCCATGTTCAGTAGCAAAATCTCTGTTTATTTCTGTAGAAGGTATGTATGATTTTAGCAATAAATTAGGATTTGTATACCAAATGCTGACTGTGGCTTCCTATAAGAAAAAGAGTAAGAAAGCCTTCATCTTTCATGTCAACTGCTACTGAAAAAAACCCCAATAAAATACAAAGAAACAAACAAAAAGCTTACCCTTCAAGTTGGAATCCTTTTGTGTAGGAGCATGATTATAATTTCTCCTAAGTATGAATGTTTACCCATTTTTCTCCAGTACTTTAAAAACCTGTTCATTCTTAGATGAAAAATGTTATCCATCTGCAAAACCCATTCGTTGTCATATCTACTGTATTAATATCCTGCAGTCTGTGAATGACTTACTGAAAATACAAATTTTATCCAGTGTGACACACTCACCTTTACAACTGTAACTACACCAGAAGTCTTCTTTAAGTGTTTGTGGAATAGTTGTTTGTTTTACAGTTTTGTACCTGTATGATTGGCTGGTCACTGCACAGGGACAGGTGGGGAAATCAGTAGGTGTGACTACTGGGATATTGGATTTGCTAGAATTTCGAACAAGTTGCTTAAAACCTAACAGAAAGCACCCTGACTGAACTGACTCTGGAGTAATAGTAAATTTAAAAGGAAGCGATAAATAGGACCTTTTATGAATGGCTCAGACTCGTTTTCTTGTAAATTAAACTTAGACGCTGCTGGCTTTCTACATAAATAAAATCAATATTTTGTTAATGGATCTACTGTCCATTTTCTTTTTGGGAGAAATTTGCTGACAGTGGTCCCCTGTTGTCACAGGTGCTGACCGGATTCACAAGCCATATAATGCCATTCTCTCCAAAGGAAAAGTATGTTCCTTCCCCTGTCAGAAGCAGCTAGTTTTGCAGTGCACTGAGCAGAACTGTATAATTCTTCCTATTTCAGCAAAAATGTTTCTATCTCACGTACACACACAGCTTGACTTCCTGAAGGGTACAGATTAAACAGCTGGGGTTATTTGAAAAGTATCTGAAGTCCTCTTCTTAGCCATAAAGAATTGCACTATAAAGATTTGTAATTTGAAAGGGAGGAGTTTCCTCTTTTTTGGTGCTGCACAAAAAAGACTTGGATTCTTTTAATAACTGAAATGGTTTCTACCTCTGTTCAACTCTACAAGAACCTCTCACAAAGTTCATAGAGTACTTGCAGTTCACCATGTGAGCTAGTCAAATACAAACTTTTTTTTTGAGCAGCTGCTAGTCATCTTTTCCATTAAACCACTTGACTAATTCACATCCATTTTAGAGACTCTACTTTTAGAGACAAGTCTTGAGTATCCCACAAAGATACAGGTCTTAAGGACATGAAGATGGAATTTGAAGAGCTGCTTGGGTTGGCTTTAGACTGGAATCTGGACTGTAGTCCTGGGGAAAGTGGTATGATAGAAATTTCTGCATGGGTTAGGGTTTTTTTTTTTCAATTTCCAGTCCTAAGTTTCCTGTACCTCTGCTTTGTTCCTTTTATTGTGTATGTATGTGTATGTTTATTTTCACAACCAATATTCTACCTGTTCCAGAATGAAGGAGTTCTCTATGAGAACAAAGGAAGGAAGAAGGTATGTCCAGGTAGCACAGTGTTTCAGTGTTTCTAAAATTGCCCCTATATTAGAGCAGAGCTTAAACATTCTGTCAGAAATACAGGGTTACTTATCTGTGTTGTAACCCTGATATCCCAGTTTTCTTGTTCTGTCTACCAGCGTAAGTCAGTCCTAAGTGGTATTTTAACACATTTTCTTTCTCCCAGTTATTCATATTCTGAGGGATTTGTCTGAAAGGACATGTACTGTCCACAAGGGCAGCACTATTTTAGGATCAGCTGCTTCTCTTAAAGCAGTCAAATAAATGATGCCATATACATGTTAACTAAAAGTTTCTAGGCGTGAACTGTAGAAAAATGGAAGTAATTAAAATCAATCCATTAACTTGGCACATATAAGAAAAATACAGTGTGCAATGCACAGTAATGATGAGACCGACCAACACACAGGCTGTGTGTCTCAGTCTAATGAAAGGTTCGAGGGGGAACTTCATAATTCTGAGAACTGAAACCACAGCAAGTGAGAGGATGAGCATATATCCTGAAATTCCATCATTCATTCTCTCTGTCTGTAACTTACAGTAACCAAGAGCGTTTGGTTTGTTGCGGAGCTGTGTGTGTTTTACGATGGTTTCTTCATCTGTTCCAGCATACCACCACAAGTGCTGTGATCATTCTCATGAGTCACAGAATGAAATCATAAAATTCATACATTGTTGCAGTAAATAACAGCAAGAAAGCCACTAGCTTACAAATCATGGAATCAGAGAATGGCTGAGGTAGGAAGGGATCTCTGAACCCCCTGCTCAGATCAGGATCAGCTACAACAGGTTTTCCAGCACTGTGTTCAGATGGGGTTTGAGTATCTCCAGGGATGGAGACCCCATAAGCTTCCCAGGCAACCTGTGCTGATGCTCAGTCACCCTTACAGGAAAGAAGTGTTTGCTGATACTCAGAAGAAGCCTCCTGTGTTTGAGTCTGTGCCCACTGCCACTTGTCAGTAGGAACCACAGAGAAGAGTCTGACTCCGTTGTCTTCTTTCCCTCTTGTCAGGTATTTATACACATGGGTAAGATTCCCCTGAGCCTGCTTTTCTCCAGACTCAACAGGCCCAGCTCTCAGCCTCTCCTATGAAAGGTGCTCCAGTATCTTGATCATCTTTGTTGCTCGACACAGGAGTTGTTCCAGTATATCTATGTCTCTTTTGTGGCAGGGAGCCCAGAACTGGACACAGTACTTTGGATGTGGCCTCCCTAGTGCTAAGCAAAGTGGAAGGATCACCTTCTTCCACCTGCTAATCACTCTGCCTAACTCAGCTCATGACACTGTTGGCCATTTATGCTGAGAGAATGCATTGCTCCCTCATGGTCAGCTTGTTGTCCATCAGAACCCCCAAATCCTTTTCTGCAAAGCTGCTTTCCAGCTGGGTAACCAGCATGTTCCAGTGCCTGGGGTTATTCCATTTCTCCTGGTTGATATTCTGGCATTTCCTCTCTGTCCAGTTCTCTAGCTTGTTGAATGCTCTGGTGTATCAGTCACACTTCATGGTTTTGTATCATAGAATTACAGAACAGACAGGGTTGGAAAGGACCTTAAGATTATCTAGTTCCAACCCCCTGCCATGAGCAGGGACACCTTGCACTAGACCATGTGGCCCAAGGCTCTGTCCAGCCTCGCCTTGAACACCACCAGGGATGGAGCATTTAGGACTTCTCTGGGCAACCTGTTCCAGTGCCTCATCACCCTCACAGTGAAGAACTTCCTTATATCATCTGTGAACCTGCTGAGGATGCACTTGATCCCATCCTCCATTAATGAAGATGTTGAACAGCGCTGGGCTTGGTTGTTCACTTTTTAATCCACTGTCCCCTTATGTAACCTGTACTTTCTCAGCTTGTGTCTGATGATGATGTTACAGGAGACAGGGTCAAAGACTTCACCAAAGTCAAGGTAAACACCATTCACTGTTCTTCCTTCATCCGCCAAGCTAGTCACTCCATTGTAGAAGGCAGTAAGGTTAGTAAAGCATGATCTTCCCTTCATAAAACCATGCTGCTATTCCCAGTAACCTTCTTGTGACTCATGTATCTGGAAATAGTTTCCAGGAGCAGGTGCCTGTCACCTCCCTGGAGATTGAGGTGATGCTGAAGAGCCTGTAGTTCTCCAGAACTTCATTACTGCCATTCTTCAAGGATGAAGTGATGCTTACCCTGTTCCACTCTTCTGGAACCTGTCCTTGTTACCATGACCATTCAAAAAATATTTCTGAATCACAGTGACATCAGCAGCTCCCTTAGCATTTTAGAGATTATGTGCAACCACTTTGTTTATGTGCTCCCTAATCTGGTCCTTCCGCACTGAGGTTAAAAAAATCTTCCTTGCTCCAGATTTTTGCTCAGGGGCATGGGATTCATGAAAGCAGTTGTTACTGGTAAGAACTGATGCAAAGAAGGCATTGAGCACCTCATCCTTCTCTATGTCAGCTGCCACCAGCTTTCCAGCTCCAGTCAGCAGTGGACTCACATTTTCCTTTTATTGTTCACATACTTGAAAACTTCCCTGTGGTCCTTCACATTCCTTGCCAGATTCAACTCCAGATGGGCCTTGGCTTTCCTAACCCCATCCCTGCATGACTGGACAGCAACACTATACTCCTCCTGGGTCACTTGACCCTGCTCCCACCTCTTGTCCACTTCCCTTTTATGCCTGAGTTAAACTGAGTGAATAAAATGGAAATGAGAGGTTAGTGAGAATTGTTCTTCCATGTCTACCTGTAACTGCTGATTTTGTTGATTGACAGAGAGGGGGATAAATATAATATCATATTAACTGCTACTATGTCTTACATGTGACCAAAGATCAGCAGAAATAAGGCTGCTTGATGGTAGGCTCTGAACTGCCAGACCTTCAAACACTTTCATTTTGATGGATTTGTCAGCTACAGTGCCTTGAGTTTAGAAGTTAGATTATGTCTCAGAATAAATGGCTTAATTGTAGCAGAGAAAATGGTTGTATTTTCCTTATCCATATTTTAGGTTTTGCACATAAATATGGAAGTATATCTGCAGCTGAAGTTTATTCTTATCTGCTTTTCCATGTCAAATGAGAAATTCTAAGAATAGTAAGGAAATTGTATAAAAATTATTTTGCATTACTGGTTAATAGAACCTCTCTGCAGTTTTAAAAAAGAATAATTCAGAAACGAGCGGTGAGTAAGAATGGACAATATAACACATAGATGAAAGTGGAATTTATAGAAACTGCTGATGTTCAGAAAATGAAAGGGCTGGTAATAGCAATTAATGATTGTGAAGTCTGCTACTCTGTTCTGTGAGATGTTAAAACCATGTCTGAAAAGGAGAGAAGATTAAAATACATATTGATTGGCTGATGAGCAAAGGTAAGGTTTAAAAGCAAAGGACTGACTAATATGCGTAGTATTAATTAAACTCTTCTCATCATTGTGAATAAACAAGGTCTGATAACCCATATCTGTAAATTCCTGTATTGATTCTGGATTGAGTGTACTTCAAATGTCTAAGCCATGTAAACCAGAAATCACCTTTACAAGGGTCTTTCCCTGCAGCTCAGGGGACCTGCAAGACACGATGTTTTCTGCTGCATGACTTTCATTCTGAGTTTTCCTGCTGATTTAGTAGGCAACACACAGTGGGTGGATTGATAAGATGGTAGGCCCTAAAGTGTAAAGCTTTGCCAGAAACATGTAGTGTGTCTTTCATGAGGAAAGACAACACAGAAAAGGCAAGTGTGTCAATATAATCAGCTGTTGATAAGCAGGTGTTATAAAATAAAATATTTTGATGAAACCTGCAAACATGGGGGCATCAGGGTCCTGTTGATAAAGGACAGTAAGGGTGGTGCTTTGGAAGCAGGGCTAATAAACCATACAGAGACTATGATAGGATGCCTCCTCTGTGAAATCCTGACCCTATGGAAGTGAATAGGAATTTTGATCTTTTATTCACCAAGACCTATATTACACCCAAGATGGATTACTAGCCTGCTAGGATGCCCAGTGTTCCAAGGAATGTTACTCAGGCAGCATATGCTTCTCAGTCTTTCTCCTCTTTTTGGTAGGAGGAACAGTAACAATACTCAGCACTTCTTTTCTCTGAGACTTTGAAAATCTTTATAAAGAGCCTTTAGCTCCTTGTAAGACTGCTGCAACTGTGGCTCAAAGAAGTTTTAAAGGACTTGTGTAAGCTAAAACACCCCCTACTGTGTAAACAGAGTGAAATATTCTGCCTCCTTATTGTATATGGATCCAATTTTCCTTTTCTATGGTTGTCTCAGATTTTGTTCTCTTATATGAAATTTAAAAATCAGAAGAATGAAACTTGGGTTAGAGGAGTTCAGTGAAAAGTGTCTGCCTTGTGACAGTCCCTACTAGGTGTTCTCATCTTGTATGCAGGGTATATATGTATAGATACATATGTCCATCAGCTGAAAGTATAGAAGGATTTATACAGTTTAGCAGATCCCTTAAGTAAAAAAGTTTAATTGAAACTCAACCTGTGTAAGTAAGGTTGACTCTGCTTTATGTACTAGCTAGTTTGGGTACTTGGTTTTCAATCTGAACAAAAATTAGGTGTTCCAGAGTGTCAGGAACTGAGCTGCAGCCTGGCCCCACAGTGCAGGTCCAGAAAGGGCAGAAGAGCTGCAGCCTCCCTCTGTTGCCGTTGTTGGTGCACCAACTTGCCTTGCCCAGAGGGCTGCTACTCCGACCACTAGAGGCTTCTGTAGGGGCCACTGCAAACATTGACTGCCATTTGTGACAGCCACACTTTTTGCCCTTTCTCATTTAGTTATTTTTCCAGTCAAGCCCTGCCTGATGCATTTTTGCATTCAGAGATCATTGCATGTAGAAGCCTGTGGATGTGTTGGCCATCCGGTCATCTTCTCTGAAATGCTGGCTTTCCTGCGCAGGGTTGTATTGCTCTAGTATTGGTGAGGCCAAAATGGACTGACACCACTGTGAACTGCTAGTCATTTCTTGCATTCCTATCACATATTCAGGCAGCAGGGCTATGTCATCTACAATCCTTTTCACCTGCTTCCTTTCAGCTGTATCTGATGCCCTTATTAGAATTTTCAATTGATTTCTGCTGCTGCATCACCTGGTCAACACTGCAGAGTGCAAGGTTTAGGCAGGAAAAAAATGCTGCCCTAGTTACTCTCTGGATTGTCTATAATCCACTCAGGATTCCCCACTGTTTGTTTTCACGTAAGTTTCAGTGCTGTTTCTGACAGAGCAGATGCTCTCAATAGCAAAGCTGCAGTGGTAGCATCACTATAGAGATTTCTCTCTACTTCTCTTGTCAAAGCTCCTTGAAAAAGTGAGGAAGTTGATTATCTGTTTCAGTACTTAGCACTGGTCTGTATTATGTCAAGGTGTATCAGGCAGACGAGCTTTGTACTGATGGTGCTCAGGCATGTATTTCCAAAGGCATCAATTAACAAATTATCAACCCTTCCTTATGAGGCAATTGAACAGGTTTACTGTGTTTTTGCTGTCATAACAATGTGCATTACATGGTGTTTTTTATCTAAAGAGTCTACTAGTACATTATAGCCAGTGAAATAATAAAACCTGTCATTTGCAAAAGTAATCTGAGGAACAGAGTGATTGACTGTCTGGCCTTAAATACTGCTCAAGAGTAAATTTTAACACAGACTTATGGAATCCAGGTTCTCAAGACACCTTTCAAATTGCACTATGGTTTTTGTGTTGCTATTTCACCTGCTTTCTGCTCATTAACAAAAAAATGCAAGAAATTCAGTAGTAATCTGAGGTCTAAGAAAATGCAGTATTTTCTTCCTAGTTGGTTTCAATCAAAATGGAATGGTAGCTGGCCTTGGAGATTAATATTTCAACCAAGCAGCTAAATAAAAGGCAAAATTGAGCCCTGGCAACCTGTTAATGAAAACAGTCCCTTTTTCTTCCGTGGTTCAGAGAACAAGGTTCTTGGTGAAGCCTTGTTATAATTTGTAAAACATCTTAATTCTCCATTCTTCTTTTTTAATGTATTTCTGTAAAGGAGGGAGCCAGGGTCATTCTTATTGTGTCATTCCTAGTGGATCAGTTCAGCTAATTTCTTGTGAAGAGCATCAGGAGGGCTGGGTGAAAAAAACGTGTGTAATCTGATTTTTATGATAAACTGCCTGAAAATGTCAACTGAATAAATATTTTTGGAAGTGAGAAAAGTGCATTTACTTGCCCTTTAAGTCCACTTGCAGAATTGGCACCAGTTCTCCTTTTTGTTTGGTTTCCTTACCCTGCCATGTTAAGAAGTGGCCTGTGCTGCTGGTATCTGTCAAGCTACCCCCTTGTACTGGAACCACACTGCAGCTTGTCCTATTGGAGATGTTCAGGCATATTGTATTCTTAATTTTGCTGAAGATATATGCCTACATTTCATCAGGCTAATGCAAGAAATAATTAGGAATACTTAGGATGAAATCTTTCTAATCACTAAAACCCGGCAGGGATTACTGTTTAAAAAATAAATAAATAAAATCAGTGTTCACAATTGATTTATTTCTTTACGAGGGATCACACAGTTCAGAGGAAGAGATACCTAGAACTAGATCATCTTATGTGGGGAAGAGTAGGGAAAGAATGAGAAGACAAGTGTTGCTCATGGGTGCTGTATTTCCTTGCAAAGATTCTATAGGTCTAGTAACTATCTGTCTGAAGATGTGACTTGAGGATCCAGGTCTATTTTTGCCTTTCAGTGCCAGGCCTCTTGTCATGTTCCCATCTTCTGAGGCTTGGAAGGTGCTTTTTCCTATCTGTTGTGCTGACGCAGGAACAAGTCAAACTAGTGGGCAGACCTGAAGGGCGTTCAGAGTGTGTTGGTTTTGCGACAGGGTGACAGGACCAGCCACATGGAGCACAGGCTGAAGAAGACATACGGAAGGAAAACCTGTCACTAATCAGATAAGAATGTTATCATTTAATGCAAAAATGAGGTGGTGCTGTGGCAGACAGTTTTTCACTGCAAGGAAAAAGCAACAGCAATGAGCTGCTAAAATTGTGTTGAGCCAACTCAGCATGTCTCTTTGACTTGTGACAGTTGGATTTCTGTGGCACTGAACACAACCCAGCTATCTGCTTGCCTACACAAGACGCTGACATCCACAGTGCCTGGCAGGATTTTGCTAATAGGGTTTTTACACCCATTCCTCTTACAACAGAAAATATAGCAGAACTTTTCCCCTTCTGGTCATGCACATCTAGGTCTCTGCTGCTGTAAAAGCCTTTTCTGCCTTTCAGCTATCATGTAAGTGGTAGCCTGTTTAGCTCGGCTATTCATGCTTTCAACTTTGTCTGGGTTCTTCAGAAATATTCTTGTTTAATATCTGTTCTTATCTGGGCAGAGCAAGGAGAACTACAAGTGCTGTAAAAACAGTCGAGGATAATTGTCAGTTGAAAGAGAGGGTGAGAGATTAGAAAGTCATGAATCAGAAAATAAGAAGAAAAAACAATGTTAGTGTATGAAACTGGGTTTTCTTTGTCCATGTTACCCCCACAGTTTCTGCTTCTCCCTTAGGGGTACTCTGGCTAGGAGCCTCATTTCTAGTAATGTACGGTATTTTCAGACATCCCAGACTGCATCAGGAAGTGGAAGCCAGAGAATGAACCAAAAATATTGAGCTTTCTCTCACAAGTTCCTTTATTTCTCCAGAAATGCTTGAAAACGGCCTTCAGTGATAGTTACCCTTTCCCATCCCAGGAGAGGTGGATGTAATGTCTCTAAGAAGCAGCAGAGCAGTTCCCAGCCTCCCCAGGAAGAGAGATCATTTTGCCATGACAGGGCTGTTTGGAGCACTGTCAATCCCAGCCATGTTTGAGAAGCAGATCCCCAAAATGCTGTTGTCACAGTCACTGCTCGAAGCGGAAATGTGCTGTGACTTAGAGTTATCAAGAAGTGTATGCATGTGAGCTATGACAATTTAATATTTCTACCGCAGTTAATTTTAGGCAGGCTGACTTTGTCTTTCTTAGTAACACCGTAGCACCTGGCTGATAATGCTAGTACCAGGGTTCTTACTATGCTTCAGGAGCTCAAGGCTTTTTTGTCAAAATGTTGCAAATTCTGAGATAAGTTAACTAGCAACTAGAAGCTGTAAAAAGTCTATGCCCTGCAAATATGGCATGGCACGGGCCTTTCAAAAAAAGAGTTCCCAGCGAAAGGACCAGCGTATCAATTCCTGTGAGATGTATATGGCTTGAACACAGATTGAAGTACAAAATAAATGGGAATGCATCCCACATGCGAGGAGGATGCCACAGTGCACTCGCATAACCAAATGTAAAAACCTAAAGGCGTTGCTGCAAATATGCCTTTTGATGGGTGTGAGTGGATCATCCCGGAGCACCGAGCCAGGCCAGCTTAGAGACTTCCTCTGGGAAGAGGCTGGTGTGAGCACGTGGCCAGGCTGGCAGGCTGTGATGTGTGGCCTAGGCAGGCATAAGGGTTGTTTGGTCTGGGGAAGGCGCCGTGGGGCTCTGGCAGCTGGGTGCCTCATGCTGGGCTCTGCCTGAGGTCCTGGTGAAGCTCAGCATGGCAGGTCCCGTGGTCCTTCTTAAACAGATGTCCATGGGATGATTCACAAATCTATAATTACACACAGTAGTGCAAATGTTTAATTAATCAGGTCTTATGTCCTTATTATCCCCTCACTGGGTTTCACTAATAATGACCCAGAGGAAAATTCTGCTCCTGTCTGTGAATTATATTTTATTTACAAGGATTTCATTTCTTAGGCAGTTTTTCTCTCTCATTCCTGGGTAGCACTACAAACAAGAAAATAAAATTCTTGTGTCCTTTCTTGTAAAGAAACTTAAACCACAACAAGAAACTTGTGACTGGCCTAAAATTCAAAATCAGGGAGGGCTTTGTGCTACCGCACATGCTTCCTTTAGCAGAATAAATTAGAATAATTTAGCACTTAATACGTCTCTAGCCTCACATTCACAGGATGCATAAATATTTGGCTGTAATCCTATCACTAAAGCTGAGAGGAAAAGAAAAGAGGTCTTGAAGGAAAAACCGTTTTGGCTGTGGTAAGAAAGCAGCCCCTTCCAAGTTGGTTTGTAACCCTTATGAAGGGTTAAATAGCAGAAGGGTGGCTGAAGCCAAGAATGGACTTCCAGCCCCCTTCACTGACAATGCCTCCTCTGCCACTCCTGAAAGCCAGCCGCTGGAAAGAAATTTTTTAAAAGGATATTGTTTGCATTAAGGGCTGAATTTTCCACTGGGTAATCATCAGTGAAACCCAGTGAAGGGCAAATGAGGATGGCAGGCCTGATTAATTAATGTGCTGCGGTGCTAAGAACAAGATTTATGCCATTGGTTTTACGAGTCATTGGTATTAATACTGCCAGTAGAAATTCTGAATTGCTGTTTACTGTTTCCATTTTTCACTGCAAAAACTTCTGTTAAAAGTACCAACAGGAATTGTGGAGTATTGCTGTAACGTAGTTTCTCTTTCGAAATGTTACTCCTGCTCTGCAGAAGACACTTTTCAGTGTGGCTTTAGATTTGCTGTTCCACTATTTCCACTATGATCCCCAACTCTGGAGACTTTTAAACCTGATTAGAAAAAATTACTCTTGGGTAAAACCCTCTTTACAAAGATCTCCACCCAAGATACATGTGTTTGCTTGTGTATATGAGTGCACTCTCATCCGTATGGAATCTTGTATGGAGCTTCCTGAAAAATGAAAAGAAAAATAACAGTGTATGCATCTGTAAGTTATAGGAATGCAAATAACTATCTAGCAGTGATCTGTGAAGCCGTACACATGGTGATGTGTGGCACTGCATTCTGCTAAAGCTAAATGACATGGTCTGTTCAAGCCTAGAAGTGACAAGTCTCATTACAAAGCATGGAGTAGAACAAAGTAACATTTTGGCAATAAAAAGGACTATTGTAAATGGGCACTCTCTCCTTTAACCAAAAAAGAGGCCTTTAAAAAGTTGTTAAGTATTTTCATCACTCCCAGGTTGATATGCAGCACATTCAGAAGAATCTGTTTCATAATGTATTAACAGAGTAGAAGCCAAGTGCCCTTGCACTACAAACACTGTTTCAGAAATGTATTTATAGGCCATTCTGCTTTTGTTCATTAATACGCCACAGGAAATATAAAGTAAAATCTGAAGTGTGGAGTTTGGATGTGTGTCCTGGGATGGAAGCAGGGGCTGTCTGTTGCAAATAAACTTGCTCGCATCATGGAGAGTATGAATGGCAACCAACCAGGTCAGTGTCAGTTCAGCTTCTATTTTCCCGATAACGCACTCATGTGTTTATATTTCTCATTACACTAGCGCGGAACATTTTGTTGGAATGATGCCTCTTCCTCTGGGGTAATTTTTTTTCCTTTCTTGACAAGAAACTCTCAGTAGTCATGTATAACCCAGTAAAGACTGCAGACTTTGCAGTAACTTTGCAAGGTCTCAGGACTCAGGCAAGATTGCCAGGCTTTGTGTGGGGTCTTCTGGGCCTGCCTGGAACTTTGTTTTAGTTAATTTAGCTGTAACAGCTCTTCCAACAATTGGGTGACTGTTGCCTAATTTGTTTTACTTTTGCTTATCTTCATGCAATCAAAGAATAACTGTATACTTCATAGTGTAAAATTATTTTATACATTAGCCATAATTACGTATTTTTTAGTAGAGTCACTCCGCACAGAATGCACAGTTTATAATCCTAGTATAATGATGTCATCATTGTTATATGCAGGACTGGTATGACAGCAGAGGCCGTGGGAATGGGAACAGCACATAGAGGTGTACAGCTGTGGGTGATATGAGGAAGGGAGCAGGCTGGCACTGAACACTCCAGGGGTATAAATGTCATGCTGCTGTCAACTAAAGAGACACAGACATGGGACCTGAGCAGGGCTATAGCCAAAGGAGGAGTAAGCAACAGCTATCTGTCTACCAAGTGTAGATAAACCATACAGGGTAAACTGGGATGAAACATGAGCACCAGGCCAATAAAGAGAAAGCAAAGTGTGGAAGTGTGTCACACAGGTGCTGCTGCTGACCTGAGGACACACAGGGGCCATGACAGGGTCAGTATGAAAGGTCAGTATAATACCAGAGAAAGAGAAAGATAGTGGGAGGTTTTCTATAATGGCTTTTAAAGTGTATTATTAAGGAGTTCTATGCTGTGTTAATTAGATCATCTGGATGGTGGGTGTTACTGTTATCTAGCTGGGTTACTCGTTAGAACTACTTGTTGCCGAGTTAATTACAGTTGTAGGATTTTAATTACACTAACAAAAAATTCTAGGTTTCCCTTAGAATGTGGGCTGCCCCTTTTGCCCCGTAGCAAGTTTTTGAGTATAATATCAATGGACTGCTGGCAAATGAATAATTGCTGTTTGCTTGTTTTGCTAAGCATTCTTGTCTCGTGAGGGATGATGCAGGATGTATTACAGTATAGATAGCACCTACCTCAGAATGGAGAAGCAAGTTAGGGTTTTCCTATAACGATGCTCTACCTGTATTTATCTTCCTAAGACAGATAGCAAGTGACAGCTTTGATGGGAAATTCATTGCAATGTATATTTTAAAATACTGAAAGGCTAAGACAGTAACCTCAGAGAAGTGTCTTGCTTGGTTTAAACCAAGAAAGTTTGTGGAATCCTCAGCAAAGCTGGGATCTTCAAGCAAGTTCAGCGGCTTTAAGCACGTGCCTGAAGTTTTCTGAAGTTATGAGTACTCTACGTCTCCATTGGTGAGACAGGAAGTTAGTAAGTACTTAAAATTCAGTTGACACTTTTCTGATGTGAAAAAGGGGGTTTGAGTGTATATGGCACATAAATGTGAACAAGGAAATGTAGTCTCAACCTGCAGCGTTGTTTGCAACCTGGACTTGCTATTCAGTCCTCAAGAAGCCAGTCCTGGCTTGTTGTCAGCTTTGTATATGGCACTGTGAGGAAGTAATGTAACCTCTTTGTATCTTGGTTTTCCTTATTTGATTTAAAAAAATCAATATCTTACATACCTTTTATATGATTATTCAATACCAACCAAAAAGTAGTGTGTGTATATATATGCATCTTAGATCAGATGAACAGGTTTGTTCAGGTGAATAATGCTGATAGTAGAACTTTCCAGAATTTCAGTGTCTCTTGTCCTGTTGAAAAACGTTCCTTTGTGAAGTTTTTAATAAAATCTCATTCTTTGTCTAATTAAATTTTATTATGACTTATTTTATTATGACTTGAAAACAATTTTAGGTGAGATCATTTAGGAAAAAGAATCTTCTTATTTGTTATGAAGTATTTCAGTAGCTGCCCAACAAACTCATAGTCTAAAATGGCATTATGTTCTGGTTTCTGAAATTATTACTATTGTTGTTTTTTTCTGAAAAGTTAGTCACGGAGTTGAAAATAAGCATACATTTTTTTCCCCAAAGATATAAAAATTATTATAAAAATGGAAAATAGGATCAGTGAATATGAGTTAAAAGGCAGAAAAAAAAAAAGGAAAGTGATGAGGGAATCAAAAGTTCACAAAAGGATGTCTACGGAAAAATCTACTAAGAAACAAAGGAAGTCTGCAATGACTCATTGGTAGTTGGTACAGTTACTCTACAGTGCAGAAGACATAACAATTCAATAAATATCTTTGTTTAAGGTGTGGTAAAAGCCTTTACTTCTGTTGTGTAATACTGAAGACTTCTTAGTTCCAGCGATAATTAAAGATGATCTTCAAGAACGTCTTTGAAAATCAGATTGTTTGATCACCTGTTGAAAGAACTTATACTAGCAAATTTTAAACAAAATGGCTGAGAACTCCTCTGGGGCACTAACACTGTCTTTTTTCCCTAACATAGCCAAGAGAGTTCCAAAAGCGTAAAGCAAACTTTGGGCCAGAATACAAAGGGGCTACTCAGCCTGCTGTTTCAGACATTAGTGCCACTAAAAATAATGGAAAATCAGCATACATCCTAAATAAAAATATAATATTTTAAGTAACAGCAGTCGCAATGGGTTAAAAGAATAGGTCTGGGGACATAAATGGTGTGTTTGTGACATTTTAAAGTACTGTTTTATAGGAGCAATGTGTTGATCCAATAAGCTAAGAAATAGTTGGTATGTTTTATTTTGTATTAGCATGCCATGTGGTTCAAAGCCTTGAACGGTGTCAAGCCACCACTGCACCCAGATAAGGAGCAAGAGGCAGGTCTCAAGAAGGTAATTACAAATGCCTGCTTTCCTCAGGCCACAGACGTTTGACCCAGACTTATCCTGTTTAACATTTCTCTGAGCAATGACCGTAGCTGTTGCTGATAAATAGCTGCTTGTTCCGCAAGAATGGGGGGACAGCAAATAACAGCATTGGTTTTTTGGTATCGCTGGGATGAAAGGAAACAATATATATTTCTATGGCTATTTCATTAAAGGTAGTCTTATAATTAGGGCACTCCATCATGGAAAAAAAACCACAGTGGCTTGTGGTGGTCACAAGCAAAGAAGGTTGTGCTGTGTTCAGCACCTGTACACCTGACACTGAGCATAGTTCCACAGACCAAGAGCTGAGCCATGGAGAGGGTTCAGGGAGAGGCCACAGGTGATGCCAGGCCCTGAGGGTGAGCTGCAGTTTGAAGTGGCATGCAGACTCCTTTGTAGGGCCATTTTCTCTATTAGCCAAACTCCTAACAAAAATAAAGAGATGGGAATTCAAAGTCTGACAAATTTTGGCTAAAATGAAGACAGCTCTTCAAAGGGATATTCATTGAAACAGCAAGGGTAATGATGTAATCATTGATAGCTGAGGGGAATTATTTTAGTCAAGCGTTTCTTTTTTTTTTTTCCCTCCTAAAAAGTGCATGGTAGCTCAAGACCATCCATTGGCAGAAGCAGCATTTCTTAGCAGACGTTTGTTGGTTTTTTTGTTATGACGAGTCCATTCTGACATTAAGCCCTATTGATCTCTTCATAGGGGCTAGAGTCAATATTTAGGCATATCAATAACAGATCTGACTTTATAAAAATTCTTCATTTGATTTCATTAACCTTAACTTCTGATTGTTATTCTACTTCCCATTGATTACTTGTAAATATAAAAGAATGAGGATGCATCAGTGATTTTGACTACTGAAAAAATATTATCTATACCATTATCATGAGGAAATAGAATTTCATATGGTCCTCATGGTTTTTTATATAATAGTATTGTATTTTTTCAGTTTTCTAGCAGAAGATGATACTGGTAGAGGTACAGGTTCTCTGATAAGTTATGCCAGTAAATTCAAAAACGGCTGTTTTGATTTACCAAGTATTGTTTATTTTTCCAACGGAAGTGGTGGAATAATATGGATTGCAAAAAGTTTCATCTACTGCTATGTTAAATTGACTTATGTTTTTGTTTTCATTTCAGCCACAGGCTCTTAAAATCATCAGATCTCTGATGCTAAGACCTATTTAAATCTCACTGTGCTTGAAGCTTTCTGTCTGCTACAGTCAACTTGAAGTTTAAAAGTTGCTCATCTCCTGAAAACATTGAGATGAACTTTGGCCTCTTGTGCAGGAATGATGCTAAAACCACCAATTAAAATTAAGTCTGTAAGTTTTAAAAATGTGCTTTAAGTTAAGGAAGAGAGACTGGTTGTATTTCTATCTCAACTATCACAATGTGATCTGTGGCTGTCATACCATGCCAGGTATCCTCAGATGTTGCTAAAATTCGTAATCAGCCTACTCCAGGAGCAGGTGTATGAATGGCAGTCCTGCAGAAACCTGTGCCTGCAACTCTTCCTACTGAAGTCAGTAGAACTATGCAAATAATTAAGAATGTTCACATGCCTGTCTTGTAGGCACTTCTGTAAAAAGCAGATTTGGTGCTCACACAGAGTGGATTTCTGGTTTAATTACATTACATTTTCTGAATGCTGTTGTTAAATGACCCAGGTACTGCACTAATTCCACTGGAATAGGCAAACTGCTTCAATCTGTAGTTTGATTCCAGCACAACAGTAATTTTTAATGTAAAATTGAAAATTATGTCTTATTTAAAATGCAATATATACAAAAGGGAAGCTTTATGTCATCTGTTTCAGCAGGGGATCTTTCCAAACAATGTAAACTCGGCTGTTGTTTTTTAATTTGCTGCTCTGACATTTACAGTTCCTTTCTAATGGCATGACAGAAGTGGTGAAAAAACCACAGAAAATTTAAATCCAGAATCATAGAATCATGGAATAGTTTGGGTTGGAAGCGACCTTCAAAGGTCATCTAGTCTAAGAAGTCCCTGCAATGAGCAGGGACATCTTCAACTAGATCATGTTTCCCAGAACTACACCCAGCTTGACCTTGAATGGATCATATCCAGGGATGGTGCATCCACCACCTCTCTAACAACCTGTTCCAGTATTGTACCACCCTCACTGTAAACAATTTCTTCCTCACATCCAGCCTGAATCTTCCCTGTTTAAAACCATCACCCCTTGTCCTATTGCAACAGACCCTGCTGGAAAGTCTCCCATCTCTCTTAAGCCCCTTTTAAGTACTGGAAGCCGGCAATAACATCCCCATGGAGTCTTCTCCAGGCTGAACAACCCCGACTTTCTCAGCTTTCCTCAGAAGAGAGGTGTTCCATCCTTCTGATCATTTTTGTAACCTTCCTCTGGACCCTCTCCAACAGGTCCATGTCTTTCCTGTACTGAGGACTCCAAAGCTGGACACAGTACTCCAGAGGCAGCCTCACCAGAGCAAAGAGGCAGAATCACCTCCCTTGATCTGCTGGCCACACTTCTTTACATGCAACCCAAGATACAACTGGCCTTCTTGCTACAAGCGCACACTGCTAGCTCATGTTCAGTCTTTCATCTATCAGTACCCCCAAGTCCTTCTCAGGGAATCCCCCAGACTGTATTGATTCTGGAGGTTGTCCTGACCCAGGTGCAGGACCCTGGACTTGGCCTTTTGGAATCTCATGTAGTTCCCGTGGGCCCACTTCTTGAGCTTGTCCAGGTTCCTTTGGATGGCATCCCTTCCCTCCGATGTGTCAACAGCACCACTCATCTTTGTGTCATATGGAAACTTGCTGATGGCACACTCAATCCCACTGTCTATGTTGTTGATGAAGGTATTAAACAGTACTGGTTTAATACCATAATTAAATAGAAAGAATGAATATGTACTGATGTTTAAGAGGATTTTTTTTTTCCTTAAGCAAGCTACAGGAGAGATTCTCTGCAAGTGATACATCCTGTGGTGCTAGGTACATGTAATCCTCTGACAATTCAATTTATGATTTATTGAAAAACAAGTTCAGAGACATTTAGTGATTTTGTCAACCATATTGTCAGCTGTTACATTCTGAAGGTCTCCATGATGAACAGCATTCTTTACGTTAGCAGGAAATAAGACAAAATTTAGCCGACTGGCAAATAATTGCAATTTGGACTTTAGGAGCCTATACCAGCTATGTCATATTAGTTTGCATCTTGGATATTAGCTCTGCTTATTAACCATAAGAGCTTTGTCTTTTAAATTGACTTGGATCAGACGTGGTAAGAAATTAGATTCTAGGAAGCACTTCAATTTGGGCACATGTATAAAGTTAGGTACCTAGTGAAGTACTGTATTGCTCAGGGGCAGATGTAATGAGCCTATGGCCAAAAATCTGTGAAAGTCTCCCTTTTAGTCACAGAATATTTCCACATGGGTTGAGAGCAGAAGATCTGCTTTCACCAGTCCCTCAGTGTTATTTTGTAACCTTTGATACTACTGGTGATGCTTCACAGCCAGTGAGCTGAAATATCTGCTACAAAGCAAAATGAGAGTTTTCCTTCCTGATGTGGATTACCTCTATATTACATAATATAAAACTTCAAAGATGTTACTGTCAGTTAAGATCAGATACAAGAAGCCAATGGATGGTATTGTCATCAGTGCAAAGTGCTCGGGTTAGGAAGAAGCATCACAGGGTTTTCCGTTCAGCCAATCTAGGTGGCCATATTGATCTCAACAAGCTTTTCGTTACTGGAAAGGAATCCAGCTAGAAATAAAGATGCAATAAGACAAATGTTAAAAGAGTTACAACCAATTCTGTCATTCAGCATATCAAGGTTTGCCTTGATCTTAGAACTTGTCTTTATGTGACTGAGGACTTGGGGTAATTCTGAAGCATTTGAAAGCAGCTGTGCTCCATCAAAGTTGGATTCAGGAAAATTTTAGTCTGCATAACTGGAGGAAATTGCCATTTGACATCAACCAACAATGACATAAATTGGTATAAGATATATATAATATCATACGTATATATTTATTTACATAAAGAGTCAAATTAACCTATGTGAAACATAATTTCTTGATCTGAATCTTAACCTTTGAATATGACCTAAGTGATGACCAGTAAAAAAATATTTCTTCACATGAAGACTGAGAAGATACAACCACAATGAGCAATGAAACCTCAGAGCCATTTGGTGTTGTTTAGAAGTGGGTATGGGGAGAGGATGCCTACAAAACTGAACATAGTCTGAGTCACTTGGGGAGGAAACAGAGAGCTAAAGCTTTTCTGAATTGGAGCTCTGCCATAGCTGTCTGTTGACTGGAGGATGTGTTAAGTGAGGTTTCCCATTTGTTTTCCACAAATACTGAAAGTAGATAAAATGAGAGCAGTTTTGGTACAGTTGTTTGCTAAAGGCAGAGTATTAAAGGCAGTGAATGGGATGTGCAGCCTCTGATGATGCTGTGCTTCATAAGAAAACTCAAGCTGCATCAGACTTTGTCTTTCAGAGAGACTGAAGAGAAGCCTTGTATGCTGAGGAGGAGTGGGCACTAGTTCCAAGTGACAAGTCTGTAGACAGGATCACACTCCTTCATTTCAACAAGATTCTCTGAAGCTTTTAGAGACAACTCACACGTGGTCTAGCTGAAAAGACCACCAGCCGCAGCAACAATAACAACAAAACCCAAGCAAACAAAAACCCAACCCCAAATCCCTAAAAGAAGTCAATTTCTATAAAGAAATACAGTGAGTAGCAGCAGAAACAACAAGGAAAATTCCACTAAAATAAGAAAAAGAATGAGCCAATGACCTTTTCTATGAAATCAAGTATTCAGATTTTCTATAAACACCATCTAACTTATGTAAATATGTTGTGCCAAAAGCAGGTGAGACAAAGAATAGCTAAATAAATACCATATGTAGACCCAATTGGTCACTGTGCCAGAACTAACCTTTGACTCATCAAGCTACTGTTCTAAATATAGGAAGAGTGGGGGGCAGGAAAAAGAAAAAAAGACCTTTTGTTTTCTTTATTGGAGGGAGAAACCTCATTGCTTCAGGCAGTCTTGGAGACAGCTCACTGCTCCAGTCCAGTTTGTCATTGTGGCAACATTGCTTGGTTCCTGCTCTTTGTCATGTTCATTGCAGACTGGGACTTAACTTGACAGCAGCAAAGGTTTCTCTGAAATGGATTCAACTGGTTAGCATTGCATCCACCCACCCACATGCAAAAAGTCCCAAAGTGTCATCAGTCATGGATAATTTTCTGAAAGACATGAACTCCTTGACTCTCTAAGGAACAATAACAGAAAAAAATGCAGCTTTAGCACTGGCTTAGTCAATGAAACTCTGCTTTTCCCATGGATATTTTATTCTTTTTTTTCCTCCCTGTAAAAATTCTGAAAACACAAAAACATTCAAATGCTTTCTTGTCTGAAATGGAGTGGAAGTTAAATTGTTCCCACAGTTCTGTACGGATGTGCCACATTTAGGCATTCCTGTCCTTTTGACAAGAAAACTAGGTAACTAAATTTAAGCCAGCAGACCCTATTAGGACATGCTGTCAGAAACTGTGTATGACAGAAAGATGGATGTGTCTTTTCTCTTGTCACAATAGGATTTTGACTGATCTGCTTAACACCATTGTTGAACCCTCTCATGCAGACCATTGCAACCACAAGAATTTCCAGTGGCATTAATATTAGTGGGCTTTATGAGAGTGTGTCAGTCTGTGCAAGTTTACCCACTTGCTGATCACATTATGGTGTAATGGGAAACCTAAGTCCACACTTACTGTGATAAATGTAATGGGAAATTCTTGCCCAGCTTTGTGGTCAGGGGTGAGGGAGAAGCTGCATTCTCTGCCTCTTGCCCAGAGTGAGCACCTGCAGGCAATAAAAAAAAAGGGTCAAACCTCACCTCATGGTCCAGTGGAAGTTCTAAGTTAGGTATTTACAGTCGCTGAAGTGTGTAGGTCGTATGCATATATATATGTGTATGTGTTTGTAGAGGAAATTTATTCTATATACTCCTACTAAGTATGAATCTGTGAGAGAGAAAACTCTCCTGTTGTGACTGATATGTTTGTGTGGGCTAGTACCAGCTGAATAAAGTTGTAAGAGGTGTGTGGAGAAGAGCGAGCAGGATTGAGAGAACCGAGGAGGGAGTGTCTGAGGACCTTCAGACAAGGCAATGATTTCAAGGGATATAATTTCACAGCATGTATTAAAATTAAACCAAGAGAATGAGCTGACTGATGGAGGGGGAAGCTTTAATGTTCATAAAATACAATGAACTCATTTAAGTGTCAGGGGATATGTGAGCAAAGTGACTCCAAACCAAACAACAGTTTGTCTCCTTGTTTGGAAATTATTAACTTTTAGTATTATTAACTTTTGCTAATCCTTAGGGTGATCAAGACATACATCTTCTTCCTTAGCTATGTTTATTTAAATTGATTCTGGATAAGAAAGTTGCTGGGATCTATTGACATTTTCTAATGGCCAGCTGAATACTTAATAATGATGGTATGTTTAGACATAAAGTTAAGCAACTCTTTTAAAGGAGAGTTCCAAGGGGGCAGGTAGATTCTCAAAGTTCTCATTCATTTTCTCTGGATCAAATGTTGAACTTTTTGAATTTGGTGGATGCTTTTCTATTGTTAATTCAAATTAAACTAAAACATACTGAAGAAGAGGTTGTATTTCATTGAATTTGGGTCATGTGTTTTAAAAAAAAATGTCTGTTGTTCAGCTTTGCAGGAAAGGACCTGATGATCTTGTGAACAGCAAGCTGAACATAAAAAACCAACATGCCTTTACTGCAAAGGTGAATAATATTATCCTGGGCTGTATTAGCAGGGAATGATGCCAGCAGGTCAAGGGAGATGATACTTTCCCTCTTCTCCTCATTCGTGAGGGCATACTTGGAGTCCTGTGTACAGTTCTGGCCTCCCCAGTACAAATAAGACATGGACATACTGGAGAGAGTCTGTCGAAGGGATTAAGAGTGATTAAGAGAGGATCTCCCCTACAAAGAAAGGCTGAGAGCTGAGACTAGAGAACAGGCACAGGAGGATCTTATCCTTTTGCATAAATACTTGAAGGAAGGCTGTGAAGAAGATGCAGCCAGGCTGTTTTCAGTGTTGCCCAATGACAGGACCAGAGGCAATGGACGCAAACTGAAACAAAGGAGGATCCCTTTAAGCATCAGGAAACACTTTTTCTCTGTAAGGATTACTGAGCACTGCACAGGTTGCCCAGATAGGTTTTGGATTCTCCATCCTCGGAGACATTTAAAAGCTATCTGGACATGGTGCTGGGGTTTAGGTGGCAGGGAGATTGGACTAGATGACCTCCAGAAGCCCCTTCCAGCCCCAATCATTCTGTGAGTCCGCCACGCATGTGAAATTCCTGGATGGTTATTTATTTCTTGCACAATAGAAAATCTAGTTCAATTGCCTTCAAATCATTTGCTGCCTTAGTAAGAAAGATCAGTTGCTTTGAGACTGATATTCTGTTTTTGTGGTAGACTTCTGATCACAAGGTATTCCTTTTGCGTTCTACAACATGGTTTCATTCCTAGTTTATAAAGGGTTAATAAAATCTTACTAGAGGTAAAAAAGAGGTATAAGCCTTGTAGTAACAAGTGATATGGAAAGTTATAAGCCTGTCAAAGGGAGATGTAATGCATGGGTTTTAATAATGGTTAGCAACCTATTGACTGTCTGAATTTTTAAACTATTGATTATTTATTGCAACATCTATTAATCATTTATTGTTAGTAATCATTTATTGTTATTAATCATTTAGTATCTTCCTATTCATTGTTTTTACAGAGAAACTTGATATAAAATTGTGCCTCCAATGAGAATAAAGAAACTAAAATAAATGCAGATCATCAGAATCTGACATGTATGAAAAGGCTGAGTTTCAATTATTGTTTTTTGTGCCTCAATCTTTCTATATGAAGATGTGTAAGCATGATTAATTTTGACTCATGCAAATATTTGTTATGTGTACAAACATTTTTCAGTCTGTTAATTTGTAAAACAGATTATCATAGAATCATAGAATGGTTTGGGTTGGAAGGAACCTTAAAGATTGCTTAATTCCAACCACCCTGGAAACTGTTCAAGAAGACAGTTTTTTGAGGGAATTCAAGACTTTTCTCCAGGAACAAAAACCTGAGTAAAAGCCTGGGGTTTGATCCTTTTGCTTTCGATTACAAAAGGAATATTCCTTGCTTCTGAGCAAAAATATGGTTATGTTTGATTAGTATTCCAGAAGGAGGTGTTAATAAGCATGTCATGAGAATCAGCTGAAGCTGGGTCTGTGTTAGTGGGAAGCTGCTGCACAGTCCTTCTGCTAACTTCATAAAAATATTTGTTAAGAAGGACATCTAGTGGGTCATCCAGTTCAGCAGCCACAGCACAGTTATTTGTATTGACTTCCTACCAGGTTGAGGTGCAGAAGGTTGGAAGGACAAAAGGCATAGTGTGGAGGCTGAGCTGCTGCCCAGCACACTTCTTTCCTCTCCCCCAACTCTATAATTGTGGGAAGAAAGTTTGCCTGCAAACATATTTTCTAACATGCAGACTCTTGTCTGTTGAGAGTGTTTTGGGTGACATTGGTTCAGTCTCCTCACAAGTAGTTTGCTTTACATTGGTGCTCCTTGGGTAGTAACAGTACAAAGAGAAAATCCTTTAACCCACCACTCTCCTCCCACATGAAAATGAACAGAATCAAAGAAAAATATTCAGCTGACCAGGCTAAGGCCTGGATGAATATCTGGAGGAGGAGAAAGTCTCTTTCTTGTCATTGTCAAAAGCTGCTTTCCCAAGATAGGAGTTCAGCTTCATGAGGTTGTCAGCCTGTGTATTGACTACTCTGCTCTACTCTGGGATGCACAAAAGAAGAAAAGGTCTAATTCTGCCTTGAATGACAGCAGCTGGCTCCTCACCAGGACTTGGTTTTCAGGGCATATAGAAAGGAGACAAAAAATGAGCTATGCCTGCTCCCTGGCTGACTCCCTGTTGTGCTGGGCTGGCCCTTTCCTGTAGGGATGGAGTGCACTATGGATTGGCTGTACTGGTAGCATATGTGAGGAGACTTCTCTCCATCACTGAGACACCCCACAAATTCTACTGCTCATAGCAGTGGTTTTATGTCTTCTTCTGCCAACAAGCTGCTAGCACTCTCACCAGAATTTGCAGGTATATGGCTTATTTCTTTCTTATGTCTTAGAACTCAGCAGAAAGACAGATGTGCAATCCACAGCCTGTGAGCTATTCTGCCACTGTGGGCTCAGACAAATGCCCCTACATCATCTTTTCTTTGACAGTAAATGCTGCAGTATATATGCACGTTGCTCAACAGTCATGGTGCAGCTCATAGAAATTCCTCAGTGCTTCAAAGCTTCCTGCCATGTTCTCCATAAGCACCAAGCCAAACTTCATCCTGTTTTTCCACAACACTGTCATGACTTTACAATTTTCTTCTTTCAATGGTTGGTATGAAGCCTTCTTATAAGTCAAGGAAATTCCTGTATATCAAATCAGAAGATCTTGCTGAGTTGGCTGTTGTTTGTAACAGCAGCAAAAGCAGCAACTGTGGCATTGATAGGCAGAAATCCCACCACAACTACTTCATTATAGTTTAACAAAGCGATCCTGGACTTGGAAACATGTCTGGAGTTTATTACTTTCCTTTCTGCTTTAAGTTCCAGATTCGTAAGACCTCAAGTCAATCTTTTTGCAGTATCAAAAAAAGAAGACTAATATTGCCTGAGATGCATCCTGAGATGCAGAATGCACTTACTGCTCTTTCATGATTTATGTCTGGTTGTGGTCTAAACTTTGGAGGGTATGTTCTGTAAACCATGTGTCATGGGTTCAGCAGTAGCAGTCATTTTTTCTCCTTCTTAGTGGCTGGTGCAGCACTGTGTTTCTAACTT
>WYDI02009076.1:0-25329 GCA_009867235.2 Psittacus erithacus | reverse complement strand
TCCTTTGGTGTGTTTTGTAGGGAGTTTTTTTTTTTTTTTTTTTTTTTTTTTTTTTTTTTTTTTTTTTTTGGTGTTTTTTTTTTTTTGGGGGGTGGGGGGTTGGTGTTTTTTGGGGGGGGGGGTGTTTTTGGGTGGGTTTTTTTTGTTTGTTTTGTGGGGGTGGGTTTTGGTTTTGTTTTTTACTGTTTCTGACTTTGTGTCTTACTGGCAGAGTTTCTCACAAATCACGCTTTCCTTTGAACAGTGAATGTTCATAGGGTTGTGGTCTGTAAATCTGTGCCTGCCTTATCATGACGCTTATAAAAAACGTGTCTTTGTGCCAACCAAATATCCAGAATATTCTTTTAGGTCAAAACTTTCTATACCTGAGGACTAGAGAACAGATGGATGGTTTTTAATTTGTGATAACATAATAAAATCCATTTTGAGAGAGAATATGTTCTATAGTGCATAACTCAGCACTTAAGTGGTAATTTGATCTGTTGTATTAGTGCTGATAGTCTGACCAATAATAGGAAAGATCATGTGTCACTGGTGCTGTCTGCTGAATGAAATGTAAAACTGAGGTTCTGACCCTTAGCACTAGTCTGAAAGCTAAATGGCAAGAATAGGTATGTTAACCCCTGTATGCCCGACAAATTCCAGGCTCAATAACACCAGTCTTCATAAATGTAATTTATGGCTTCATCTGGATGTAGCATTTTCTTTTGCCTATTCTATTGTTGAGTTTTATTAAACAGTTTTTGCTTTTTAAATTGAGTGATCTTCTGTACATGATTTGGCTTTTAAAGGCCTTTGTAGTTTTGCACTCCTGAGGCGCTAACTACTTTTTTTTATACTGCTTTCAAAACTGTTCTTCCTGCCCTCCCCTTTCTCAGTAATGAAGCTTTTCGGTGACGTGCCATCAGAACTTTGGTGAAGATGTACGTTGTAACAGAAACTAATGCAAACTTGAGCTGCTGTTTTCCTAAATACTTGTGGTCTAGTTACTCATGTACCATAGAAAAGATGTATTGATCCATGATAAATTATGAATTAAAATTTAGAAAACCATCTAAAGGAAATTAAGGAATAATTAAAAGGGTTTTTTTTTTGAATGCATATAGAAACAGTAATATTGCAGTACTTGACCTTTTTTCATTCAAGTGTATCAGTAACAACATACCTTTATTACAGAGAAATGGATAACTTGATGGAGAACTGAGTATCCAATAGCTGTGTAAGAACTTGTAAACAAGAGCCTAATACACGCACAAATCCTTGTACCTGCATGCAGATTCTTGAATTACTTGGCCTATTTATAGGTTTTCTGCAAAGTGTGTTTCAAATCTGAATTTGATATTAAGGTGTGTGCAAGTGTCAGCTCTGCTAGCTAAATATAGGGATTTGGATATGTCATTTCTGGGTTTTCTGTTTTTTGTTGGAACGTCGTGATTAGTGGTAATGTATTTAATGTGTAAATGCAACCACTTAGTAGCATCTGTAAATGCTTTGATTATTTGCCAAACTAAATGTATCAGAACTTAAGAATTTAAAGGTTGATGTTCAAGAAAAAATTTCCTTCCTTTCCTTCTCCAATATCTCCAAAGATTAATTTGGTAATACCAAATTACTTTGTTAATGGGCGAATACTACATAGTGTGGTCTAATTTGGTTTGCCTTCTTCCTTCAGAGTAGAAGCAATGCTTTTTCTCTTTTCTTTTGATAAATTGGCAGGTTTTTGTTAAAAGTATTAAATTACTAAATGATTTGAAAATGTGTTTAAAAAGTTGGACTATATTACAAATCTAACATACAGTGACAGTGAAAAATGTATAACTGCTAAATTTTAATACTATGGATTTTGTGTAGATCACGATCAAGACCTCGTCAACGTTCTTATAGTCGAAGTAGTGAAAGATCCAGTCATAGGAGAACTCATAGCGGGTCTCGTGAAAGAGAGCGGCGTAAAGGCAGAGAGAAAGAAAAAATAAAAGAGAAGGGCAAAGGAAAAGAAAAAGAGATATGTGGCGTGAAGCATGGGTAAGTGAAATGACAATGTAACTATAATAAAAACAGGGAATCATTTTGCTTTATGGAACATGATATATAAACTAGTGGAAATTACCTAAAATCTTTAGTATGATTCTTAGTACTTTACAATTCTGGAATGTAAGAACATTTTAAACTAAATGATGGTATAATTTACAATTCTTTTTTCCCCTTCATTTCAGGTATGTTAAATAGCTTTCATCAGTTGATTAATATAAATATTTTTCCAGTACATAACCACCAAATTTAAGGAAAAAAAATGTGGAGTATTGGGAAGTATGAAGACTATTTCCTATGAAAAGGTGGATTTTGCTGTTCACGCTTCCGTTGTTAGAAGTTCCTGTTGGGCTTACTTTGTGACTCAAAGTACAGTTTAGTTAGAAGCATTTGCTATGGGTGAATGATGGACTGCCTTTCAAAACCTGCTGTCAATGTAGTTTCTGCTTGAAATTACTTGGATCGTTGATCTTGTTTTTACAGATTTTAGGAAAGGCAGTTTATGTAATTACCTTTGTTATATGCATCTTGACCTTCTGCAGCCTTTACTCTGATGCTTCTTTTCCCTGTTTGTGATTGGTTTGAAAAAGGACGACACTGGAGTGTCACTTCATGAACTTCCCTTTGATGGATTCCCACTGAAACTCTAAGTGGGAATTTCTAGAGTAGCATCTTCCACCTGTGCTCATGGAGGTATCTGACAATTGCATCCCCTGTTTTATGGCTTGACAATATTAGTTATTCAGTCTCTCAGATGTCATAGATATATCTATGATATCTACCTCTCCGTGGTTATAGGATTGATTATGTAAATAATCAAGATTAGCTATTTGCATGGGTTTTTTTTTCTTATTTGCAGTACATTATTAGGCTGCTGAGTGGCATCTTTCACTCATTTTCATAGAATCGTAGAATGGTTTGGGTTGAGACCTTAAAGGTTGTCTAGTTCCAACCTGCCTGCTACAGGAAGGGACACCTTCTACTAGACCAGGTTGCCCCAAGCCCTCCTTGTTCAACCCGGCATTGAACACTGCCAGGAACGGGGCAGCCACAACTTCCTTGTGCCAGTGCCTCACCACTCTCACAGTGAATAATATTCCTAATATTTAATCTAAATTTACTTTCTTTTGGTTTAAAGCCATATCCCCTCTTTTGGGATATTTTCCTCATTTTACTAAACCACATGGGGCATTTGTCTCCTCTTGTTGTGAATGTTTTCAGCAGTCAGTAGTATTCAGTGTGAACAGAACACTTGAGATGGCTGCAGTACAGCTGATAAGTACAAGCAAGATGCATTTAACCCATTTACCTGAAGTTCAAATAGTGGTGGACTTGGCAGTGTTAGGTTTATGGTTGGACTTGATCTTAAAGGTCTTTTCCAGCCTTAATGATTCCATGGTTCTGTGGTTTGGTACTTTAGAAGACTTGAGGAGAAGCCTGGATGTTCCAGCCAAAATTGCTTTTTAATATTGAAGTAGAAAAGCAGGGAAAGGATCCTGAGCACCCAACATGGGGTGTGTGAGAGGTTTTCTGGAATTTTTGTAGAAGCACATCTTAAATCATGTTGGAGTATGCAGCGGTGCTCTATTAGCATATTGCCTGACTTACTGTTCTTTTGGAACAAGGATCAATATGAGATAGCTGTAGAAGGAGCAGAGAAGTGCCCAGAGTTTTTTATTTTTTGGAAACAAGCAATTTATCTTTATACTCTGATAACTTCCAAAACTTCTTATTCTAAATTTGAAAACAAAATGCCTTGTTTGGGTCATTTCCAAGGTAGTTAGGACAAAGAGTACAAATGGGTAATAGAAACATTTTATGACATCAGTGCATTTTCCTCTGAGCCCAGGTACTGATGGCTAGGCTTTTTACAGGGATTTCTTCAGTCATTATTAGACTACAAAATGAAATGTGCCTAGGATGGTGCTGATATAATCTGTGCTTCATAAACTTTTTTGAGGGGGGACAATGTGTTTTTTCAGTTTAATCAAATAGCAATCAAAGTTATATCTGCACAGACAATATGGATCTGAGAAGCTTTTTCCCTTTACAGTTTGTCATTCTGAAGTCTGAGACTGTATCAGCATTGTTTGTGAAGAGGCTTTGCAAAGCAACATACTTGAATGCACAGGGAAGACAGTGATCTTTGATGCAATTGCTGTTTGCAATTACTGCACAATTTGTCTACGGAATATTCTGTTATAGACCCTAGTGAAAGTGAATTAGGAACCTGCAGTTTTCCTTAAATGCATGTAGAAGCAAAAAGAGTTAGTGTAATTTCTCTTTGCCTTGTGTGTGCTCCAGAAAAAACGAGGCTGAGTAGGGTGTCTTACCATTGTGTTTTTGTATGAGGCTTCCTCAAGCCTCCCAAGCCCTCAGCTTTCTTCCTCTGTGTCATTTATTTATGTATTTATTTTCTTTTGAGGTGAGAAGTATGGGAAAGAAAACATCTCCTTGGCCAAAGAAGCTCACCTGTCCTTAGGTTATAGATGTGTAGGGAGTGAAATGGTACAACACAAACTGTTTGAACCTTTTGGCTGTGTACATCTGCTGGCTTCTGACATTTTTTTCTTTGTTTTTTGCAGCAGTAGGGAGATTCAGTGTTTGTTGTGTCCTGATGCTCATTTGTGAGGAAAGCACCAAGTCAGAATTTTTTGTTCTCTGGTAACTGTAGGGCCTTTTGTAGTTGGCTGTGGTCAGCAGAAGGTGCTAAGTTGGTTTCCTGATAGTTTTTGAGGGTGTATGTTATAATTTAGGATTTCTGTCTTGAAGTGGTGTCAGATGTCCTTTTGGTGGTATGGTTAGAATTAATTACTCTTATTATAGCTTGCCTCTGCTGCTGAGCATCCTAGCAGATTCTGCAACTGATGCCAGTTTGCTGCCTTGGCTGGAACTTCACTGCTCATCCAATTGACTTAATGCTGGTGTAGGCCAGGAAGCACTATTTGCTCTGTCAGCTGTCTTCATTGGCAAGACAGTAAACAGTTTTTTGGTTTTTTTGGGGGTTTTGTTTGTGTTGTTTTGTTGGTTTTGGTTTTTTTTGGGTCTTTTTCCATATTTTTGGGTTGGTTTTGCTTTTGTTTTTGTTTGGTTTTTTGTTGTTTGTTTGTCTTTTTTTTTTTTTTTTTTAAGTTGGATCCAGTTTGGACAGGAAAAAACTAAGTACTTTCCTTTCTTCCTGGCATATTCTGCTCTAACACAATGATAGTTCTGTTTTTGTAACATGTTGTTTACATATTTTTTTTCTCTGAAGTGAGGAAGATACTCTAAATGGACACAAAAAATGGTTGCCAGGGGTTCATTTGGATGCGAAATGTGAAATACTGAGAGGAACTTGTAGATGACTCCCCAGGTGAATGAATTTCTAGATCTAGTGTCTAGATCAGCGCTGAAAGTAACATTACTCTGCAGAGGCTTTCTAGAAACTCCAGCAGCAGGGATCCTTAGAATTAAAAATAGTTCTCTGCCCTCTGTATTTCAAGTAGATCCTTGCAGGTACACATCAAAGGCCAGATCTATTTTTGAGTTCAAATTCAAGTATGTTTGCAATATATCTATTGAAAATAGCTACTTTAAAGCTATGATGAAAATCATCTTAAAGTCAGATTGTGAGAAGATGGACTGCAAGTTTTCAGGTGCTGGTTGACTTTATAGTTTAACTTTGCATAACAGAAGCTCTTTTGGTTTGTCAGCACTGCAGGTTATCTCATACAAGTAGTGGTATATTTGGGACTTGACTGTTCCTCTGAAGTGGAAAATCAAAATTCAATTTTTGCAATAATTAAGGAGCAAATTATATTTGTTTGTGGTTTATATAAGCTCTAATGATGATTTTCTTTTCTGTGATTGGTTTATGTATTTTCTTTATGTGGTTGGCTTCGAAGTGTGAGGGTCTTTTGGTTTTGGTTTTGTTTTTTTTTTTTTTAATCAGGGAAAACTTTAGGTTCTTTCAAAGATCTTGTCTTCACAGTAAATGTCTTAATATTTGAAGAGTAAAAACCTCTGCCATAGTAATCCAGTTGTCAGCCTTTCGTGTTCTCTGTTTCAATGAAGATTCTTTAAGGTTGAGCGCTGAACTTGAAGGTTAGAGAGGTATCAGCTGTTTGTGGAGACAGGCTGTATTACAGTCATAGAAAACCAGCTGAGCAATTCTGTTCTTGGAATCTGAGATGTTTTAAGGGATGTATTGTTTGTTCAGCCATTATGGAAGTAGATTGTGGTAACAGCTGCTTTGCATTTGGGTTGGTAAGCTCATTTACAGCATGTGACAGTACTTGGTGAAAAAACCTGGCATTAAGACCAGTCTGTCAAGCTTTGACATAGTTTTGTACTTGCTTAAAAGGTAAAGCAATGGGAACTCTGAAAGTGTCCTAACAGCATGCCCTAAATGCTCATAAACAAAAAAAAAAAATGATCTGTCTTTCAGATTATCAGGATTATTTAATTTCCAGTGAAAACTCTTTGCAAAATAAGGCTTATGAGAAGCAGATAACAAGAAATGTTTTTAATTAGTTTGTATTCAACTACTCAGTGCTACCTATGTTCCTTCCACTTCGCAAGTAATCTGAGCTATCCAGTTTGCTGCTTTGGTCTTCTCATAGCAGTTGTTTGAATTACGTTCCCCCCTTTTTTTGTTGTTTTGTGTTTCTGTTGCAGTGCATAGGAGAATGAGCTTTATTGCCTGGAAGGATATTAAAAAAAAAAAAAGAAATCAATAAATGGCATGGCTTTTTCTGAATAAATGTTGCCAGCGTTTCCAAAGTAAAAGCACTTGGCCTTGCAGCCTTTTCTATTTATCCAGTCTCCCAGGCCAAGTTTCAAATCATATTTCTCTGTTTGTAATAACAATATTGTTCTCTACTTATGACCCATAGCTGCAGTAGGGATGTTGTGTGCATTACTGCTTTGGACCATTACTGTGCACTAGAACTCTGTGAGTGCTTGTTCTTTGTAATTAAGCACGTGTGGTTGGCTTTCTTGTTCTCACGAAAGTTTAACTGACAAGTGCTGTATGGAGGTGTTACCACACCTTTGTGATTTTTACAGAACACACTATATCTACTGATACATTATGAAGTGTTATAAATAAAATGGAATTGATAAAATAAGGACCAATATACCTTTTGTGATGCATTACCACTTTCTGGTAACTCTTCAAAACTTCACAATGCATAGTTGACATCTGGTGTCTGGTTCTTACCAAGATGTTTTAGTCGAGTGATTTTTCTTTTATTAAATTTTTGTTTGTTTGGAAAAAACAAACCTCAACAGGCAGAACTTCAGTGTTCTTTGTTCCACCAGAGTGATTTATCTGGTCCTACATTTGACTGTCCCATTTCCTATTTTTCTTCTCTTGGCTTCATTTTTTTTTTTTCCCTTGCAAAAATGAATCTTAAGGGAGCACGTGTGCAGGGCTAAAACAAAAAAAGTCAATCAAATGCTGACTTATTGAAAGTACTATGTTTAGAAAAGATAAGTTACAGGTGAGCAAAACAGCTTGCTCCTGTTACAGCAGCATGAGCATTACTTGAGCTCTACGTCAAGACTGTGGTTGGAAGAGGTTCAAGCTTTGTTTCCTTCTGATCCTTTCTGGTGAGGTCTCCAAGTGCCTTAGGCTCATCTGCTGTTGCCCTCAAAATGAAACAATCTTAGTATACTTTTGCTGATGTGTAAATGTGATGTGTATGTGTGGTTTCTATTCTGGCATCCCCCTAGATAGGACTAAAGCAGTGTTCCAGCTAGTCCCAGAATGTAATTTTTATTTTATGCACCTACGGGATACTTCTTTATCATTGTCTGTTAGACTTCCAGCACCTGAAACACATTCTTTCTTTCATTTAGGACTTTTTTTTAAGAAGTGATGTATCTTGTTCAATGGAAAGCAGCAGTTATTTGCTTGTAATAAAATAGAGCAACCCTTCTTCCCCTCCCATGTTTCTTTGGCTGCAAAGCTTAATAGAGAAGTCCAGTTTGAAGGCTTTGGTCTTTATTGTATGGTGGCTGAATCACTACTAGTATTAGCTAGACTGCATCCCCAGTCTTGGACATAGTGACCTTTTAAAAATTCACTGTGAATTAAGAGGTGCTTTTTTTCTAAATGTAAGATGGCATATTTCATGGAATCACAGAATGGTTTGGGTTGGAAGGGACCTTAAAGATTCCACCTCCCTGTCATGGGGAGGGATGCCTTCCACTAGATAGGCTGCTTCAAGCCCTGTCCAGTCTGTCCTTGAAAACTGCCAGGGATGGGGCAGCCACAGCTGCTGTTGGCAACCTGTGTCAGTGCTTCACTGCCTCACAGTGAAGAGCTTCTGCCTAATATGCAGTTGAAACTTCCCCTCTGTCAATTTGAAGCCATTCCCCCTTGTCCTATATCTGCATGCCCTTGAAAGAAGTTCCTCTCCAGCTTTCTTGTCAGCTCCTTTAGGCATGTGGAAGCTGCTCTAAGGAACCTGCTTGAACCTTCTCTTCTCCAGGCTGAACAATCCCAGCTCTCTCAGCCTGTCTCCGTAGCAGATGTGCTCCAGCCCTCTGAGCATCTTCATGGCATCCTCTGGACTCGCTCCAACAGGTCCATGCCCTTCCTGTTTTGGGAGCTCCAGAACTAAACTGGAATTTTGTTGTATATATGCAATGAGATATTTTCTATAATATTGTATCAATATAAGTAACTGTTCCTAACATATATTCTAAGGTGGTATTAAATCTGGCAAATACATGCATTTTTAGTATTTCTAAAAATAATGGTATATAGTTGTGTTGAATGATGACTTGATGACTAGATTAGTGATGTATGAAACTCATTGTCAAGTGTCTTAAGACTTTGTTAAAATGGCCATGTCATCCACAGGGAGGAGTTAAGGCTGGATTTTTGGGTGTGGATGAGGTGGGCTATGGTCCTTTTGTGACATACTTCTGTCCCATTCTTCAAGGTGGACCTGATGCCTGCAAATTGTGCCTTGCAGACTGCTGTGGAAGCTCAGTTGCTGGAGGAGTTCCTTCCACTCCCAAATCCCACATTTAAACTGGCAACTTTTGCATGCTAGTGATCTTCAGATGTCCGGGTCTTCAAAAGTGAAGTGTTTTATACTGCTGATTTACTTAAAGACAAATTACACCACTACAATATTTTTCCCACTAAATTTTTAACTAATCAAAGCATTACATTCATTTTAATTGAATTGTTTTAAAACAACTTGCATACATATTTTCATTGACCTGTATCTGTGTGTTGTTGAATTTTGCTGTTTAAAATGTTAATTAGCTTAAAAACACATGAGTTCTGGCATTCAGAGACCTTCTTTTCATAAGGATCATTGTTTGTTCTTGAATTGGGGGGGGAGGGGGGAATTTACCAATAACCTGTTAGATTAAAAATACTTTTATTAGATTTATGGGGTTCACCCTAGCTTGCTTAGTAGCATAATTTTGCATTACTTTTTAGTCTTTTTGACAATTTTTGATGGTATAAATGAAGAGCGGCTTCTCGGTTGTTATGAAAAAAGAAGTGTGCCATTAATCAAAGCCAACCACCATTTTAATTTCTGATACTTAGTAAGGCTATTGATACATTCGTACATTGATGCTTTCACAGCTTCTTCAGTGCTTTGGCAGACAGATATCACAGAGCTGAAGAATTTGTTTTCCGAACCCAGACTTCATTTTTCCTTTTAGTTCCATATGTTAGGTCTTTACAAATTTGGTGAGGTCCCTCTGTCTGAGAGACCTTTTTCCATGGCGTTTAGCCAAGGCTCTTGCAGTGTTTTCATCTCTGTGCTCAGCCCTGGCAGTGCCTCAGCAGGTTCTGCAGCCAGCACTTGGGTGATAACTGTCTGTTGATGAGCTTTTCAGTGCTTGGCAGGAGACATTCAAAGTAAATCTGGAATATCGGACTTCTCAGAGTTTGACAGCAGTCAGACAGACACTCCTGGAGCTTGTCATACTATTTTTTTTTATTTTTTTTTTTTTCCTCCTTACCTCTTTCCACACTATGCGGTAGGAAGTCATTTATGATAATTTTCTCCTATTTGCATGTAGGTTATAGAGTTCTGTGGTGCAAAGCGCACTCAGAACTCCTTTTAAGTGTCTGTTCAGATCAAAGCGGGACAGTGTGATAGCTGTTGTCTGACACCAAGCTGTGTGGTGTTGTTTTCATTAAACATTTATCATACTTCCAATGTGACAGCAGGCAACTTTGTGCTTGGGTAACGTGTTTTCATACAAAATTTATTGAAAAAGATGAGCCGTTGTGAAGAGATCTTGTTGCCTTTCACAGGTGGCGAAGGGTAAATGTTTGATTGGAAGATACCTCTAGTATGTCTTGGTTGTGCATTACAGAACTGCAAAATGCTTGGCTTTAATAAGCAAGTAACTGTATCCTAAAATTGTTTATTCAGAGAAACTTTGCTTTGACAGATCACATGAGTATTTTTTTATTTTGATTCAGTTTAGTTGTAACAACAGTTTATTTTGGTCCCATAAGGATGGAATAAGCTAATGTTTGTAATTTAATGCTGACTTAATAGTAGGGACTAATAAACTAGATTTTTTAACAGCTCTATGCATATGAACATAACTCTTGCATTTAAGACTATTTGCTGAGAAAATTGGAAATTATTAGGTAATCTTTGTGGTATAAACCACAATTTTGGACAAAAATAAGATTCTGCATTTAATAGATAGCATATTTTAGTGTAAAGCACAATTGATTATTCATGTTTAAGAATATTTAATTCTTCCAGTGATGTATTTTTGTTTTGAAGCACTTCTATTGTAAACCAAAGTTTCCAGAAATCAGTTTGCCCCCTACTCTTAATTATGGGGGAAAAGAAAAGGTGGTGGGGAGAAGGCTGAGTTAATTCATGTTATCGTTTAATTGCTTTTGGCATTTCTATGGCTAAGATACTCAACTTCCAAAAGACATGATTGTGCCTACAGAACATTCCCTTTGCATGAACGTTCAACAGCATTTTTACTTAATATATCTGTAATCCTAATTTTGTCGTCATGTCATATTGCAGAAAATCTCCGGTTCTTTGTAACTAATGTGTACTTTAGGCCTATTGGCGCTGCCCCTGCTAGGAAGATGTGGTGGTGGCGGCTTCTTCCATGTCAGTGCCCAGCAGGCACTGCAGTCTGGTATGCGGTGGACACTGGATCTTGGTTACTGTTTGCAGGGTGTTTCACCTGTTGTGTGTACTACTGCTTTTGGAGACTGAGAATAATCTTCTCGTTTTTCGAAGTATACAAAATTCATTCATGTTCTCACAGAGTTTGATTATTAGAAAATCATTCTAATGTGCAAGGAATCTGCAACTGCTGTTTATTATTGTGGTGAGTAAATTTGTAAAAAAGTTTCTTATGTGTAAAGAAGACTTAAAAATATTAATTCTCCTGTAGTTCTCTGTTGCTGCTTTTCTGTTGCTTTTTGAGAATTAATCTTTCTTCATCTGCCTCCTACACAAGGTTTATGCCAGCAGGGAAAGATGAGAGGTAGGAGGTCAGTCTACCATTGCTAATGACATTTCCAAATGCTTTTTAACATGATACTACAGCCTGATTCATGTTGGTGATAATACATTTAAGTCTTCTTTCTTACTCTAGGAGTTGTGCTCCTGTAGCTGTGACAGTTTAAGGTTATATGAGAAGCAGTGTTGGCTGGGAAAAATAGTCTTTCTTTTAGACCAGCTGGTATAAGCAGGGGAAAACGGTCATATTTTCAAGGATGTGAAACCGTCATCAAGTCTAATACACAGTCAGCAATCACTCAGCTTAAATTCAGGTTGGGAGCAATTCCTTGGGGTGCAACATGTTTATGTTAATCAGTTGGACAATAAGAAGGATGAGTACCTTATCACTTCCCATACTGTCTGTGGTGACAAGAACTAGCTCTCAAAAATCTGTAAAATATTAGTGTTTATCTGATCCAATTATGCACATGCCAGTTCCAAAACATAATCTCTGTAGTTGTTGGCCTAAGGTATTTGTGTTCAATCATCTCTATTCAGTTACAAATGGGATTTTACAAATGGGAGTCACACTGAGACTGATTTTGTTGCTCTAAGACCTCTTCTTTAAAATCTTACATGACAAAATACATTTATCAAGTAGCAGAAATTTGCAAATATAAATTGATGTTCAGGGTGCTACAGTGCTTGTTTAATTTACACTGCTCTCTTAATTCTTGAGGTATTTTTAATTATTTGGATTCTCTCTAGAACTTATTTTAAAGCGGTATAGGAGGATAATACAGCGAAAGTATATTGTGTTTATTTTGTAGCTTCAATAGAAAAAATGGTGTATTTCTTTTGTAAATTTGGATTCAAAATGTAATAAATTATGATTACTTCTGGGCTGAAAACTTGCATTCCATGTTTCAACCTTGATCATATTTTGTTATTGAGTTAAGAACATCCTAGAATAGCTGCTTCTAATAAAATTATGGCATATCCTTATCCACAATGGAATGAACATTGTTACTAGTGAAAATGCCTTGTTCAAGAGTAGTAGACTCTATAGCCATATGTCAATATTAAACACAATAATTTGTAGAAAAATTGTACAATTTCTTTAAAATCTGTTTAAAATTAGCAAATGCATTTTGAATGTTGTAACAAAACAGCTTCATTCCTGACTTGGACACTAGTTTGAGTACTTATAGTAGAATTTTCTTTGTTCGTTTGTCAGAGGGGAAAAATCTTTCCTTAATCTACATGTTTTTATTTTCTGTCTGGAGTAAATTATGAAGGTCTTTATAACAGCTACAGTCATGCTGTTGAGAGGTTATTATAATAAATTTTTAAGATGCATGGTAGTACTTATTTTGGGAGCTTCTTGCAGAATAGCAGACAATAAGCTTCTAAAATTTTATGACAATTTGAGTCCCTTTGTTTGACCAGGGGTACCTTTGACTGCCAGCCCATTGCTTTGAATTCCTATGGAGTAGGCTTTCAAGGATCCATAAGATATATTGTCATGGCAAGCGAGTTATTTATCCAGAATCAAAATAAAACAGATGCTTCCTCTGGTTATTTACTTTTACTGCTTTTACCTTCCTTTCTCTTATATATATTTTTTTTTTTTCTCCCTCCGTATATGTTTGTGCCTGACATACTATTGTTCTGGTCACAAGAACAAACTAGTTGGGGAGCATTCACTGAGTTACAATTTCTTTGAAGTTTAGTTTTGAAGAGTATTTCTGCTTCCTGTTCTCCAGCATCATTTTCACATGAGCAGAGCTGGGGTAGTTGTATCTCCTGTAGCACAGAAGAGCAGCAGTGGGCACTCAGGCAAATGTGCTTCTCAGCCTTCTGATATGAAAGTTCCTTAGATGGAAGCTACTTACCTTCAGTCTATAGAAGAGGATAGATTTAGGTCAGATATTAGAAAGAGGTTTTTCACTATTAAGGTGGTGAGGCACTGGCACAGGTTTCCCAGAGAAGTTGTGGCTTCCCCATCTCTGGCAGTGTTTAAGGCCAGGCTGGACAGGGCATTGAGCAGCCTGGGGTAGTGGAAGGTGTCCTTGCTCATGTCAGGGAGTTTGAAACTAGGTGATCGTTTAGGTCCCTTCCAACCAAAACCTTTCTATGATTGTCAGCTAGCTAATTTTCACTCTTGAAATGTTCAGTTTCTTTGTAGTTTTTCCTTTAGAGAAATCTAGTCTTCATTTACCCAACGTTAGAAAAGAAACACAAGTGCTGCTGATGGTAACTGTCATTCACATTCCTCAATTCCTTCCACTTAATGATCATTCTGCTTTTTGCTTGCGTTAGCAACACAGTCTGCAGATTTGCAGTGGAGGCAGAGTTGTCTTGCCTCTACTTGCATGAAAAATGCCTTAAAATAAGCTGTAGGCAGGAGAGTTGTAATTTCCATATTCCAGTATTGAAAGGGTGCCTACAAGGAAGACAGAGACTTCCTTTTTGCAAGGACTTACATGGAAAAGATGAGGGGTAATGAGCGCAAGTTACTCTCGGGGAGATTCCGATAGGGCATGAGAGGAAAATTTTTCGCATGAGGACAATCAGCCATTGAGATAATCTCCCTAGGGAAGTAGTGAATTCCCCAACACTCAACACTTCTAAGGTTTGACTGGACAGGGTGCTGGGACATCTAGTCTGTATTGTGGCTGATGGCTGCCTGGAAGGGTTGGACCAGATGATTCTTGAGGTCCCTTCAAACTTGGAATTCTATGATAATGTAATGTTCTGTATAAGGAAAAAAAGCCTCCACCTGAGCATCAGCAAACAGAGCAAGAGGCTGATCATAGATTCATTGAATAGTTTGGGTTGGAAGGGACCATACTATGGTACTACCCTCGGAGTATTCCAGTAAGAATCACTAGTTCCTACTTGTGTTGGTTTATATCATAAAGATTCATTAAGAGAAAAATTGAAAACATAATTAAAATGGAAGCATAGTAGAACTCTAGTATGATTAAATGTAAACAAATTCCAGCTGGCCACCATGGGATATTCAGACTATTCTTTTTAAAACATTTATCTCAATTCCAGAAAGATTCAAAATGTATAAATGTGAAGTACAACATAACTTATGGTCCAGAAACCTTCTGCAGTTGATTATTTTGTTATTTTGAATGGGGGGTTTGACTTTCTGGAAAATATTTCAGTTTCTTTATAAAAAAATCAAATTACTTTGGCGCTTTTTTTTTTTTCTCAACCAGAATTCTATAATAGAAGTTAAATGAGTTTTGGAATTTGTGAAGAAAAAGTACCATTATTTCAGATCTCTGCCTTACCTCTCTCTATGTTTTCCAATCCTGTATGGAAGAACTCCTTCTTTATTATTCTACCTAATGAGGTATAGGACTTAATCACCTCTGTAGCATGACGTAAAATTGTACTTTTCATACTTGCAGAAAGATTTGTTGTCCAAGGCATCTCGCTGAAAAGGGATAATTAAATTTTTATTCTTTGTATTACCTTCTTCTCAAATCTTAGATATACATACATACTGCCCTAAAAGATGTTTCATATGCTCTGTGTTGACACAGTTTTTACCACCACGTTTTAAAGCTGCAGTAATAAAAGATGTCACCAAGTGCTTCTTCTAACACGTTGTAGAGTAGAGATAACTGTTCTTAAACACTTGTATGAAAATTTCTTATTTGTTTGGACTTACATAATGAGAATCTAAAGGGAAAACCAAATGGGGACAGATAATCTAGACAGATGTCCTGCTGCTCTTTAATGCCTTTTAAATGCAGAAGTGAAATCACATGGGTAAGTATTGCAGTAGCAGTTGATCTTGTAGCAGCACATCACAACAGTTCTTTCATCAAGGCTTCTGTGGCAAAAGGCAGTGAGACCTTGCATGGGAGTGCAGAATGTAGAAGAAATTGCCTAAACTCTCAGGTGGAATGGGTTATCCATCAAATGATGCTAGACTTATTTATATATTTTCAATACAAGTGTCTGCATTCTGTCTCTAGTCATTACAATTTGTATTTTTAAAGTTTATTCCTTCAGTAGCTGAATGATGTTTGTCTTGCTCACTGTATAGACAGGGGTATTTTTATGTGCTGCAAGGCGATGTTTGGACAGCAATACCACACTATGGCTTTTCTCAGCCTTTCATGAAGTGAGCGTGTTTTCTCAGAACCTCATGCGTTCCAAGGTGATGCTACACTTAATGGACACAAAGAAAACCTGATGTTTACATTGACTGAGATCTGCTTGCACATCTGAGAATGGAGCAAAATGGGAGAGCAGTTTTTGGCCAAAAACTACAGAAGTAAATGATGGATTTGTCAGGAAGCCTATTCATTCTCATACCCATACTGGAGATTTTCTGGGACATGGATCCTCATGCTGCCTCATGACTGCTCCTAATAGAATTCTGATCTAGAAATGTACACATAGCACATACTTAGTCCTCATTCATAGTTTTACAGCTGATTAAATGTTGCTGTCATGAAGGTCATGCACTGCAGTGGTTTAGTGGTTTTGCAGTTATTACATATGCTTATAACGTGGTACCTGCTGGTGATCTATACTTTGCATTACTGCAGGCAGAATCCAAATATACTGGTAACTAAAGAAGTCACCTTGTACTCATGGTGATTCTTTGAGGTTTGTTTTATGCAGGTAAATGTAGTAACTTGTCCTTTCAGGATTCTTGTACGCTGGTGGAAAGGGGATTGAGTAGTTAGGGCTACCTTCCATGCAGATGCTCAAGAGGAAGATTCCTGAGCATACCCGGGACGCAGGGTGCCAGTAGTACATATGAGTGTTTCAAGGATGCTCAAAAAATGAGTTGGTGACCTATGCTGGCAAAAAATATTTGGGTGTTGGAAACCAGAAGGAAGCAGTTGAAAGGCCAAATGAGGACCATTTCCTCCACAGTAAGTCAGCCAGAGGCTAATGGGAAGTAGAGTAAGTGCTTCCCCTGGAAAGGAGAGAAATGTCCATATGCCAGAATAGGTCTAAGGTCACTTGCCTCTGATCTAGATTTGTTGCTATTGTAGTCTGAGCTGTGTTGGCCTTGTTTTTCTTTGTTTGCTAAAAATCCCCATTTAAGACTAAAAGGGATGGCTGTTTATTTAATGGGCTGTAATGTTGAGGTAGCAGCATATGGTATTTCTTTTTCCTTTTGCTACCAGACAGCTGTAAAAAAACCAGTGTGCATAGTATGTGTGTATAAACTGTGGAGCACACCTGTACAGAAGATGTCAGAAAGACACTGAGTATAAAAGGTAAATAGTTTTTATTCTAAAAGTAAATAGTTTTTACCCCCATAGTAACAGTTTCTTTTTCATTCACTTAGTACTTTTGGTACTTTTGGTACTAAGTACAAAAATACAAATTTTGTGTTCAAGTTCTGGAGTTCAGCCTGTCAGAGATGCTTACTAAATTAACTTCCTTGCTAAATTCATGTACTATGTTGAGGGAATTATATTTCTCCTTATTTACAGAAATAGGTTTTGGAATGCGTTTGAAGGCAGTATCTTCAAAGACACACATTCTTTTAAGCTGTTTAAAATTTTCTAAACTATCCAGTCCTTAAAACTGCCAACCATCATGATTGTCCTTTTATAACTATATAATTTGCATTATCTTGGATTTTTAAGTTGAATAATTCCTTAAATACACAGTATCCTTTCTGAAAGAGTGTTTCATTTGCCTGCTTGTACACACTGTGAATGTAAACATATAGTTGGGGGTTTTTCACCAGGACACCTTGCACTTTGAGAGCAGCTGACTATTGTTTTAATGGCCTCTCTTAATCTGTGCATGAGGAATCCAAACTGAATGATATGGAGCTGTGAAAATCCAGTTAGTGTGTGCTGTAATCTCTTTACTGGGTTTAAGTAGTTAGAGTGGCATTCAGACACCCTGCAGATACTGAACTGCAGAGATACAGTAATCACCTAACCATGTACCCAGTGTCTTGCTGTCATGAAACTGCAGCAGAAGAGTCCCTAGCAATCATTTAGGTAAAAACCAGAACAAGCACAACAAACACTGCCTCCTCTGAGCAAGCAAATAAGAGGCAAGTAAAAAAAAAAAACCCATCTGAAAGTCATACTGTTATGAGGTAAAATTTTGTTTCACATTAAATTATTAAACTATCTCTGTTTCACTTAGTTTTTTAGATAGAAAATGCCTTTTCTGGAGCCTAACTTACCTGCTATGGGCATTATAAAATATCTGTTCCTTTTGATTAGGAAGGGAGGGAGGAACATCTTTGAAGAAAGTATTTCAATACGAATCCGATTTTGGACCTTTCTATTGCTGTTTGGAAATAGACAAGATTATGAAAAACTTAAGTGATCTAAATTGTTGAATGAAGTAAAATAATTTGGGAAATGAATGTAGTAACAGGTTTTGGTAACAAAATTCTTCAGTGAAATGTACAAAAGCAACTGTTGCTTTGTAAAAAGGCAGAAGACAAACTCGTAGTGGATTTGAACACATCTACACAGGTCTCTTAATGTATGTTTAGAAAGCTGGAAAGTGTGTAAACTTACTTCAGCCTCTGGTTTCATCCTTGACATCTCCTGATTCTGTGCTGGGCAGGATGCTGTTATTCAGAAGCAGTAGTAGTCTTCCTCCTGTGTTCCTATGCTAGAGGTATAGCCAAAAGTCACATTTAGAGATCTGTTTGTCTTTTTTACTGCAGAAGCTTTAATCGTTGTGACTGAGTAAAATAGAGGAAAACCTAAAAATATGGCTGAATCTGTAGATAAATGAATGTTATAATTCTATGGAATGTTTTGTAGTTGAAGGCAGAGCTTGGTCCATTAGAGCTCAGTGGTCCATTAGAGATTATCTGTGGTACTAAGGCAACCTCAGGATTACAGAATTACATTTTAGTCTGTTCAAACCTATTTTTAAAAAATGCTAATTCTTTGTTATTGTTTCTCCTATCCTGCAAACAAAATGGGAGTGCTCAAACATTTGGATACTTCTATTTGACTTATTGTTGGTATTTGTCTGTTGCTGTAGGAGGTGGTGTTAAGAAGCAGCTACTTGGGGAAGGGAAAAAGCCTAAAAACATCAGGCAGTTCTGATCCCTTGCGGTTAATACCAGAAGCATAGAAGTTTCATGAGCTAACTTTCTGCTTGAGTATATTCCAGCAGATGCCAATGGTGACCTGTCCTCAGTATGTGTCTTGTCAGATCCAGGACAGTCTAGGGTTGGTGGGGTAATCTTCAGTGGACATGTTTAGTTGAGCATCGCTAAAAATGCAAGTAGAGCATGTTTTTCAACTTCAGTACTATTCCATTAGAATAATTTTCCATTGAAGTGGGTAAGGTTCTCAGATCTTCCAATGGAGAAGACAGCCCAACCCAAATCTTCCATTTAAGCATATCTGAGTCTCGGAAGAGATTTCAGAATATAGTGGCTGCACGTGCTCTTTGTGTCTTATCTCTATTCACAGTATCTGATCCAGTCGTGGAATAAGCCATCTTCAGTCCTGCAGCAGAATCTGCCAGCATGTAGTGTAGCATCTCCAGCCTGCACCATGTTTTATTGTGACAACAATACTTCAGCATCATATTGATTTTATTCCCCTTTTTTCATAGATTATGGCAACACCAGTGGTAGCCTGATGAATTAAAGTTTTTCTGGAGGAAAAGCATGGGACTCTTCCACTTCAGGCATCAATTTTAACATTATTTATAGTGTTAAAACCAACATCTTTAAAGATCCATGAAGGACAAGACTGGCAAATGCTTTGAGTCACTTTCATGGTAGAAATGTGGAGAACTGAAGGAAACATGTTAGCTGTGCTGGTGATTCTCCTGGGTCTGACTTGGTCCTCATCTGCTCCCAGCTGCTGAAGTTCTTGTAAGACAAGGCCCATTTAATGGTAAATTATGTTGGGAATGTTTTTTTCCTGGACTGAAATTGAAAAAGCAAGATCAGTCCATTCTCTCAAAATGGATTAAGGAATTTATTAGGAAGGTCTGATTTTGCTGTGCAGATGATTATCTTTTGAGGCTGCTAATGGGATCATGCTGTGTCAAAGAGGGAAAAGGTTTTGGGTTTTTTTTTGTTTTGGTGGGGCTTTTCTGGTTTTGGGTTTTTTTTCTTTTTTTTAATTGATTCTTGTCAGGTGGGTATTTCTCTGTGCTTTGAAAAGTATTAAAGAAATAAATGCATTGAATTTATAGAAAAGTGTTCAGCAGAGTGTGATGGGGAATGCTTCCTATATCTCTGCAGGGACAGGAGGAGTGAGAAGGCTTCATATGTCTGTCTCTGCCATCTCTGTTTTCATTTCGTCCTTTTCTTCAACTTGTACATGCCCAAAAATTCTCTCCTCTTTCAGTAACCACGTAAGGAGAGGATTATTAACTTTGAACCCACAGAGGACTGTGAAGGTGGCTGGTGCCTTGGGGGGGCTCTGTGAATCCATGGGATGGGTACTGAGGGCTTGGGGCTGGAGTAAGCTGGGGTTGTGCATGCCTGTGAGAGCTGAGCTGGTACAGAAAAAAAGGGGGCCTGATTTTTAAATTTCTTCAAATTTTTTTAAAACAGTAAATTTTTGCAGTAACTGGCTGTCAGCCACTACAATATATATATACTATGGATCATCCACCGATAACGAATGGCTTGGGGAGAATCTGAGCAATTGCCTGTAAAAGAACCTGGGTATTGTTTTTCACAACAAGAACCTTGGGTTTTGTAGTATAATAGACAGACCTACTGAGCTATCAGCCTGTGACAGAGGTTCAGCTGTGCAATTAGTTAATTAATAATTTTTTTTAATAGGAATTCTGATGTGAAAGTAAAACCGCTATGTCATCACCATGTGAAATGGCATTCTAAAAAACCTCGTATGGCACAACCTCTATATGAAATTTTAGATAATATTGCAGCGTTAGTTTCTGCTGGGAGTTAATTTATGACAGGTCCTCTGTAAGTCCAGAGCATGAAGATGGAAGAGAAGGTAGCAGCTTATGTGTAGTGGGAGACATTAAATCTTATTTAAAAGGTCAAGATGTGTTTTGTGTAGAGGACAAAAGATTAAAACCCAACAATTAATTTGTTTTAAAAAAAAAATCAACCAACCAGACAAAACAAACCCCAAAACAAAACAAACTTTAGGCCTCAGAGCTTGTTGAAAACTATTCCCATTAACTTTAAAGGTTATATAATAGATCTGTCCTCTTGAGAAATAGCTGTATCAGTGTTAACTGGAAACATTGGAGGTTTTGCATGATTATTTTTCAGGTTCCAGCACAACTTGTCAATGAAAAAAAAAAAAAAGTCACAGAAGTGGTATGTTGACAGTTCCATATTGCACCACATTAAGAACTTTAAAATGTTCTTCTCTTCCAACTCATCTCCACTGTTTTTCCCTTTCCATTCTGTACAAGGTTGGACTGACATTTTAGCTCTCATTGCTGAGTTCAAGCTCTTGCTGTTTGGCAGCTTTTCCTTGCAGTGCAGTTCAGCTTTTATTTTTTTCAGTTGTGGAAATGATACAGAGAGGAAAGAAAACAGAAAAGAATCGAGGTAACAGGAAGTTCTGCTTTCCATCCTATTTATCTTCTTGGTTTCCATAAGTAACTTACTAAATATGACACTTCTGTCTTTTTTAAGCATTCGAGCTATAATAAATCAGTGAATTGATGTTAGATATTTAGACCTAGATGTTAAATGCTTGAAATTTTGTGTATTTATGGTCATCTTTGAAAATTTTGCTCTGCACTCTCTTAGTAATATATTATGAATAATGGGAATGCCTTATTTTTAGGTTGTACTTCTCACCTTCCTCTGAGAGAGTTTTCTTGTGACAAAGCTTTATAGGTTTTGATAAATTTAGCATAGTTATCACTAATCTGAATTCTTTAGATTGAGTGATATCTGTTCTGCTCTCTGTGAAATGGAGGCTGCGCCATGTGGATTTGCAAACATTCCAAAGGATGATCCTTTTATGCAATCCAAAGTAGGCCTCAACTGGTGATAATATATTTTTAATGAAGTTATATATTGAAGTTACATTAGGCCAGCATCTGAAAACTGAAAAATACCAAAAAGGTTGAAAGTACAATCCCACATTCCCTGATACTGTCACCATCTGGGTTATCCCTACTGGCCCTTTGTCACCTACTGTCAGAAGTCATTGCTTCTCTCAAGCTTATCAGTCTTAAGCTTGAAGTGATTTAATATGGAATTTTATGAAGCAGTTATGACTCGAGTGTGTCACAGGAGGTAAGATGCTGTCGGTTAGTTAAAAAATTAGTAGTGCAGTAGTGAAAAACCTAGTTTTGTGACAGCGGTCCTTTACCTGAGCTGGAACAGTCAGAGTTCTGAGATACTGGAACAAATACAGCACAATGGCCAGACTTGTCTTTCAACTACAGTGGATTTGTTTTGAGATATTTGTGGTGATTAGCTGTGGTTTGTATCTGCAGCCCTGGGTCCCATTCTCCACTTTGTTCTGACCTTCGCTAACCTTTCTGTGAGATGTTTGGTCAAATTGGGTTGTCAGTGTGTGTGTGTGGTGACTCCTAAAACAGGGCTCTGGGGCATTTCTTTGCTGCCAGGTGTGGAGAGGTGCCTGGGGAAGCAAACCAGCCAGCAGCAGAGAGGCTCAGAAGCTGTAGGCTGAAACCCAAACCCCCCGGGGTGAGCAGGAGGCATGCCGCTGGCTGCAGCGAGTGATGGAGTTTGCCCCTCCTTGCTGAAGAGTTCAAAGGCTTCTTGGAGTGTTTGTGAGATGTAATGGAATTTTTGCCTTGAACAGCCCTGTTAAAATGGATGTTCTTTGCTCTCCCTTCCTTTTCTCTACTACAGGTTTCAGTATGGAAACCCCTGCTCCCCTTGTGTAACTGGTAATTGCATGCAAATGGCAAAGATTGTTGGATATTTTTTTTTTTTTTTTTGAGCGTGTAGGCAGAGCACTCCAATGAGAAACTCCAAAACCAGCTAGAAAGGGGCAGGAGCAATTTTTCATGATGCGCGTTTTCTTAGAATCAAACCATTTTTATCAACTCTTTTTATCCAACCCAGGGAAAACTTTTATAGAGAATGCAGTGTGTAGTTTTCTGCAATTTAAAGATAATTTCATGGATTTAAGTTAAAATAAGATTCTCCAGAAACAGATTTTCTCACAAATTCAAATAACCCGAGTAAAAAACCTTATCATTCTCTCTCATTATTGCTCCCCTTGTTTCATATGTTTATTTGGTTGATTATTTTTAGGCAAGCACATAGAGCCTTTGTAGTGTTTGCTTTTAAAGACCTAGTAACAATCAGATATGATTTTGCATTTTCAAAAGGCTGCTCAAATGTGCAGGATGTTGCACAAAATCCCATGAATTGTTAAAATTTTCTTTTACAGAAAAAGGGGAAATGTCAGGGGCCTTAGGTGGGATCATGTGTATGAAGTGTTACGAGGAAGCGCACATCCCTGCTGCATTACAGTTAAGCAGCATGGTTCAAGGTGACCGTATCTTGTACCTTTATTAGGAAAAATGAGTTCATAAAATCCCAAAGTGTTGGAAGGCATGGATATAAAGAATAGTAACAAGTAAAAAGCCTCAGTACATGGATGAAAATCTAGGGTGAATATTGTTTCATGCTTGCTGCATAAAAGAGGTTACCTTGATATTCAGTTCCTTTGACATCAGGGCAGCTTCTTGGTGGAGTGACTGAAGAGAAGGCGGTGCCCTCAAATTCTGACTTGTGTGTGGAAGGACCGGAAAACTGGGAAGCATAGTGGGGATTCTTCAATGGGAATGAAAGCCAAAGCAGCCATACACAGAGTGTGTGGTCATCTGCTCTGTCTTGAATGTAGAGTATTGCTGATAAAGGGGTGTTTAATCACAGGATATACAATATTTAAAAAAAAAGTATATTACCTTTCAGTGCTTTTCGAAGCCCCTTCCAATATCTCTTAAACAATTCTGAAAATTTTACTTCAGTCATGAGTGGGTTGCACTCAACTTGAATGCAGGATCCTTCCAGTTCTGTGATTTCATAGCCTGCTAATAAAAATAATCTCTAGGGACTGCTTCTCTTTTGCTTACAAAAGAAACCTAGACATGTTCGCATGTGGATAATATGTACGGTAATACTTTTTTTTTTTCCTCTTAGTCAGTATGGGGGTAGACATTTTGTGAACATATCTAATTTTAGCGTGACAGCTTTCACATGTGATACCAGTGATACTTATTTCTGCCAGGAAGAATAAAGTGTTTAGTTTTATATGCAACATCATGCTTTCTTTTTCCTGGTTTGCCTTTAATCTAGTGCCGTGTTTATGTAATGCAATAGAAATGTTGCTAACATGATTATACTTTTGTATCTTATTAGCTCAAATACTGAGTACAATAAAATGGAAAACTGTTTAAATTTTATGTTTAAGTGCTTGAGATAAGAGTTCTTGTAAATGAAATGTGATTACATTTCTGTAATAGATCTTTTTCTGTCTGTTAGTACTTTGTTTAGCTATGTAATTCTATTGGGACTGCTGTTTCTAAGTTTGATTTTTTTTTTTTTTTATTTTCTTTTTTTTTTTAGAAATAGCTATGTAAAATACTCAGTGTTACACACAAATAAACAATGAACAGCAGTTGCTTGAAAACTCAAGTCTTTCCTGTCTGAAAACTAAAATCACTGCTAGATAGTTTTCTTTGTAACAACCAATTTGAATTAAACATAATTCCCTAACAACACCTTGAATTTCCATCTGTGTAACCCTGATGTTTTTAAGCATTTTGCATTTACCTACTGCTCCGGGCTATTTCCACTTAGCATGTATGGAAAACTGTGACTATCTTAAAACTGTAGATGATATGAATAACAATTGTTTGCTGATCTTACCCTGTATCTCCCTGGATAACCTGCAGTCTGCAAAGGCTGAGTAAGTGGCAGATAGCTTTTCTCATCTCTTATCCAGGCTGTACACTTGTAAGGAAGAGCAGGGATAATCACCTAAATCTAATTAGGGGTTAAAAGAGGCCATGACTGTGATGTGGCAGTGAGACACCTTACTGTATCAATCCTGTTTGCATTAGAAAAATAAGGTTGTCATATTGATTATTCAAATTAGCTTATACTGGCCATGGCTCAATGGCTTGTATTGCAGCTGAAGCTCTTGAAGGTCCCAGCTTTTCAGAGAAGACCTATGCTTATAGCATATTTTATGTGGTGTCTTGTTTGGTAATTTGAGGGGTTTAAAACTTAAGACTGAGAGAGTTTTATCCTGAGAATCAAGCATTTAAGTGACCATCAGAAAAGGAAGTTGAGCTTTCATGTGTGATGTTTGTGATTGCTGAGAGCTATTAAATGGAGGCCAATAAATTTGCTTTAGATCTTTTATGGAAAAATCAGTATCGGAGTTAACAGATCTTGCAGTATTATGTTTGCGCACTAATTGATGTTTAGTTCAAAGTCAAATGGAGCTAAAAGGAGTAAAGTAATTACATTCAGATCAATTCTACATTCAAGAGATAGTAAATTCCCTTGGCTATGACTTTGGAGTCTATATTTTAATCAAAATACTCCATCTACCTGGTGCTGGACTATTACAGTATTCTCAACTATTTCTCAGCTCTTCGCTTTTTGTCATTCAACAGTCGCAACTGCTGACATCCAGCAAGGGTATAGGTGCCCTAGAGAGTGCTAATTTCAGACTTTCTCGTTACTGTAGTCATGGTAAATGATATAAATGCCATACACAGAATGGGCAAAAGTAAAGTCTTTAAAATTACCTTTTTTTTTTTTTTTTTTGGGGGGGGGGGGGGGGGGACTGTGTTCATATAGCTAACACAGGCAACTGGGGAGGGCTGCGTCAGTTTGATAAAATTTTGACTTTGTGAGGAA
>WYDI02009074.1:0-26687 GCA_009867235.2 Psittacus erithacus | reverse complement strand
GAAAAAAAAGACTGGGCGCAGGAGAAAGGGTAGGCAAATAAGAAAAGACACCTAACTGTATCAGCGCCTCCTCCCCACTCACTCCCAGCTGCAGCCACCATCCGCTGCCTTCCCCCCGCCCCGCAGTCAGGTTCATGGCAGGGGCAGCTCATAGCCCGAGCGATAGCGATCAGCAGCGCTGCCCGGCTGGGGACTGCCCCGGCTTACCGCCGATAATAGCGGCGAAAGGGAGAGTGACAGTCGGGGGGAGAGTGACACAGGGCGGCTGTCAGCGCCGCCGCTTCCCGTGGGAGCGGGGGGAGAGGGCCGAGGGCATCGGGAGAGGGAGAGGAGGGTGGGAGGGGAGGAAGGGGAGATGCTCTCTGCCTTCCTTTCCTGAGGGGCTGGGGAGCGGTCGCGGGGGCTGCCGTCCTCCCCCCGCCGGTTGTCCCGGGACAGACAAACCCCTCCACGAGAAATCATCTGCTGCTGCCGAAACGGCAACCACATCTCTGCCACCGGCGCTTCCGCTCTGACCTCTTCATTAGGAAAAGGCAGCGAAAGTAATCATAGGGATAGTGTGATCCTTGGAAAACGTGCTTTCCAAAATCCTCTGCTCCTGAGTGCTTTTGCAGCTCCATGCCTTACAGCGACACAGGGGAAAAAAAATATCTACCAGGCAAAACCCCGTGCTGTAATGTGGACCTCAAAGTTTTATTGCTTGTTTTATTGGAGAGAAAAATAAGTATATTTGCAAATGTATGTTGCTGGCTTGGTGAAAGTTGCTTGACATGGTTCTGCCAGCTGGAAGAGCTTCAGAAGCCCCTCAGCACCTGCAGCTGGAGAAGTTCCCTCCAGCACTTCTCACTTTCAGAATGTGGTGGTTGTAGCAGCAAACTCACAGACTTTGGCTGATTCTTGGGTTTGTTCACAGGTCTGTGATTCAGTCCTACACTAAACTGCATGCTGCTTGCATTGAATTGTCTCCCAAAATCTGAACCTGCCTGTTCAACCCCAGGGGCTTCCAGTGCACTGGAGAGGGCCTCTAGCTTCCCAGCCACACCACCACCCTTCAAGTTAAAGAGCTGCATTAGCACTGACCTCCTATCACTCATTCATACCACCAGACCAGAGTGCAGGATCAGGCATTTCAGCACCTAGGATCTTTGATACTTTTTCACATCCCTGGGATGTTTCTTCCTACCTCTGTACAAGATGGAGGAGCTGATGGAGGCAGGAATTAAGTCAAATCTATCACCCTCTGAGATTTTCTTTATTCGCGGTTATGAAATACCTTGCTTAAGATCTCTGAGTTCTTTAAGATCATGGGCTTGAAACGTACGGAGTGGCCTTACATTGACAATCATTTTAGTATCCAGTTTATTGTCCAGTTTAGTAACTTTTTGAGGGAGTCATCTCCTAACAAGGAGAGATATACAGTCTTTATTCTCGTTCAGGATCCTTAAATTCAAACTAAGTTGTGCAAACAGATACTGAGACCAGATTCAACAAAATTTGATTTTTTAAATCCAGAGTGTTTTCTCTCAGTCTATCATGAATGGAGAGTTATTCTACACTCGAGAAGAACTTAGTCCTTAAAAAAAGACTCAGCACACTAAACCAAGTTTTATATTGATGCCTTTCTACAGTAGGGGATGCTCCCACTGTCATCGGTTTTCCCACGCAGGTCTAGTAGGTGAGAGCAGAGGAAGCATTCAGCAGCCTCTGCAGTGAGTGGAAGGGGATGTGTGGAAAACCACCCTCAGTTCACCTCCCATCCTGAACCCTTCCTCTCCTGGTGGTCCGACCAAATCACAACCCCTTTTTAAACTTCTGTTATTACCTGATGGGTGGATCTGGTAAAGAGGAATAGATTTTCCGCTTAAAATGTGAAGCAACTTTCATTGCTCGTGTCTTAAGGGGTATTTATTTATGGAGGGAGATCTCAACTGATCACTTAGTTGGGAAATCTGCAGTCTTATTTTGGATTTTTTTTCAAACTTTTAAGAAAATCTTCTTCCTTTTTTTCTCTGCCTCGAGCATCACTTTTTTTCTTGCTACCTTTAAAAACACTGAAAATGAAACGTAGTGGACTATATAATGAGAATGAAGAAGGTGAAGGAAAAACATTAAGCTTAAAGCTTTTAAAGTAAAGAGCAACAATTTTTTTCGAGCAATCTGATTTTGAATAAGAGCTGTATTTCAGTTCAGAATAAAAAATAGTTCTGGATGTTGTGTGCTAGGGTGGACAAAAGCTTTAATTCGCACATATTTATAAATTGAAGCAAATTCAGTTGTGCTGAGATTTGGCATTCAAGTTCCTATTGGAGTAATTTTTTTTAGTAAGTCCTTTTGAAGTATTACTTAGGTTTTTAATTTTAGAGTGACATGGATATTTTGTTGTTTATAATTTTAAAATCCAATTTAAGTATGCTTTTGTATTTCAGAAATAACCAGATTAATTTCTAGGTTTGTAGGAGTTACTAATGATGGATATTTTAAACATATGGGAAAATTAAGCCTCACTGTGAGTAGACAATAAAAAAAAATACTATTTTATCAAAAGGGTTAGTGAAAAATATGTATAAACTATCCATGTGGTTAAAGAAGACCTGAGTGAAAGAAGTTTTCAGGTTAAACGCACTCCTGTCTTCATGACATCAAACTTGAAAGGTGCAGAATACAATGGAGAGCTTTAATTCCTTGAGTGTGTGATTGCTATCCAGGTGTATTAAAAGTAATTGAAATGTTTAAAAACTCATTATTGATCATTGTAAGATTCTACCTCAAAAATAAATTTGCAGCATTTGGAGTCAGTACATGTAATGTCAGATGGTTTGCACTCTGTTGGTTTATGGCAGTTATCTCAGCCTAGCTTAAAGTCATTGGGTAGGAGGAGGAATGCTTCCTAGTGGTAAATCCTCCCACTTATTTTAGACTTAAATTTTCAGATAGACTGAATTACCCTTTGAATAGGCTTAATATTTTCATAACAGAAAAAGGAACTTAGACTTCAACTCCCAATCACAGACATTTACAATCAAGGTTCCTAAATCCTGATACAGTTAGGTTTCTAATGATGCTGTTAACATATGTGCTAGGTGTTAGGCTATCATGAAGTCAGCAGATGCAGAATCACTAGGGCCTAGAGAGCCATTCAGCTCACCATAATGCAGATACTGTGCTTGGTAATGCATTATTTTCTGAACATGACTGACAGTTTCAATGAGGGGCCTGAATCAGCTGCCTCCTTACAGGATCTAGCAGTACCTGAGATGCTGCAGAATGTCCCACTCTGGAAACAGGTCTCCTGCATGTCTTGTGTCATCTTTGTGGACCTGTCAGATACATCTTGGATACCCCAGAACATGTCAAATGGCATTAGATACCAATGCATGCTCAACTGAACCAAGTCTCATAGTTCAGGGGCTATTTACTGTGTCTGTGGACACCTATGTGTAAATATGTTATTGTAGGTATCCTCAGCTCTCAAAGAGCTTCTTGTCAAACCTTTACATAACTAAAATCAGGGGAGAGAAATCCCACTGCAAAGGCAAATAGAATGGAAATGAATATAATATACTATAATATAAAATACGCTGTTCTTTAACTCAGATGCTACCGGCCATGTAGCTGTGAAAAAAGATGTGATCTCAGAAACACCAAAATGCCATTCCCACCTTACCCAGGAGTATTCTGAGAGCAGCCATTGTTAAATAATGCAACATATTCATTTTCTGCCAGAAGTTGCGAATTTCATTTTGTGGGTAGATGCCCAAGGATCCAGGAGGAGCAAAAGTGCAGAGAGAGGCAGACCAAGAGTTTCTGTGCCATGAATCTCAAGCTCAGGAAAAGTGTCTCAAGGGTTAAAGCTAAGACATCTTGTAGTGGTAGTAAAAGTGCCCAATTCAAAGCTTCTTTAGCTATTTGTTTTTAATCTTTCATTTCCCATGTTCGGTGGGAAACATTACAGTTAAGGTAATTTTCCATCTCCTGTCACACATTCAAGGAGTAAATACTCTGTTCCAGTGACTGGTATGCTGGCAAGCAGAGCCTCTATTAAACATCTCCTTCCCTTTTGAGATTTCCTTTACACAAAAAAAAAACAAACCAAAAAGTCAATGTCCATTTATATTAATTATACAACTTGTCAAAAACCCCCTCTTCCTGTGTGTCCTGTCCCATCTCCTTATTTTATTTCTTTCCTTCTCACAGTGATAACAAAGATGTTTGTTTTGCTTACAATTAAAAGAAAGGAAATTGCAAAATAGCACCTTCGGTGTAGGATTCATTTCCATGATAGGGGATGAATCCTTAAATTAAAACTAGCACTCAATAGTGTGTATGCTGCTTCATGCAGTACTTCAAGAATCTAAATGCTAAATAAATACATGTATTTATATCTTCACCCAGGTTCTGTAAATCCTTGCTGACTATGGTGAGGTTTTTCAGGATTAAACTAAGCACAAATTTCAATAATTTGTCATTATGGTCTCCAGGTTATCTACTCTAATATGGGAATTATAGTATTTACAAAGTATCACAATTTAAATATGCATATATATATAGACACATGTATGCATATTGAGGTATGAAAAAGTTCATCTTATAGAAATTAAATCTAATTTACTTTGAATTTTAGGGTCTTTAAAGAAGGCCTGAAAACTAGGCGCACCATATTCAGTTTGTTGGTAGAATGCTAGTCAGTTTGGAAAACCAACTGTATTTTGTGACGGTTTGAAGAGTGAGCACTGTAAGTAAGTATGCAAGTATTTTCTATTGTAAGTGTTTCTACATTCTTATTACTATTCCCCTTTGTTGTAATGCCCTCCTTAGTCCTAAGCATTTATAGTTTAGCATTTGTAGGGTTTTTTACAACATTGTCTGCCTGAAAGAGTAAAAAAGGAGTTGTTGGTTTCAATTTTGTATTGTTTTTAACAGAACTGCCTGGAAAGAAATGCTTGGGTAAAAAGGTAAGAGAATGATTTTATTTTGGAGAAAATGCCCTACAAGCAGGGCACTTTCTTTTCCTACAAGCAGGACGCTTCTTTTGCAACAAATCAAATATCTTACGTGCACACTTAAGGAAGTATAGCACTCTTTACTGCTTCATGGTTGGATTACCAGAAGGGTTTGTGTCATCAACTTCTATTACCAGATGCTCATAAATGTGTGAGGCCCTCAGTCTTTGGGCTGAAATTGACTGAAACTATTCACTGATGCTTTTTGCAACCAAAGAACTGGGAAGTTTCAGTGAAATCCTGTCATAATTTTTGAATTATGGGAGTGTGGAAAACATACTCTGTTTCCATTGTGTTTAACAGGCAGTGGAAACAAATCTAACCACAGAAAATAAGGTTTTTTGGATAAAACTACAGCAAAAGCAACTGACAGCTACCAGTTTTATCTGGAGTGAGTATTGTCCTTGTTCAGGGCTGCTCTTTCTGTCTGTCCTCAGAATAACAGAAACATTTTAAAACCAAAGAAGTAAATGGTTTTAAAAAGATCATTCTTTTTAGTACAAAGTCTTCTGCAATTAGTATTGAAAATGTTATTTTAAAAAATGCATTAACATGTTTTAAATCTTTAAGACATTAGGCAGGTTAGTTTTTAAAACGTATGAAGGGGTTGAGGTGAATCCAAAAGAGTAACCTCTTAATTTATTAGGAGAGATTATTGAGCTTAGACATTTTTTTCTGACATTATTTACCTTTTTCTTTTCCTGGCCTAAGGCTTCTGAAGGGCTGAAGGCAGCTGATTTCTGATAGCTGTAGCTGTTAAGTACCTGATTAAACTATTCTACTCAAAGCAGAACAGTATCTCATACGCTGAGGAAGCTGAAAGGTTAGCTGTAGATTAACACTTCTAGATTTTTGTCGTGTCATGAACATTTGAGGTTTTTACTCAAAAATAGTAGGAGGCATCTGCCTGCTATACAAAATAGTTGTAGTGGCATGAACTATTTTTCTCTTTTGTTTGGCCAATCTTGTCTTACAGAACACTGAGCATGTAAATAATTTCCCTTTTGAAGATTTGACTACTGTTTCTCTTCTAACATTTCCAAAACAAGTTTGCTTTCAGGCTTCACAGAAAATCAATATAGAAAAAGGAAGATCAAATCTGGTAGAAAACAATCGAGATGCATGTGAAATATGCCATTGTGTCCAATATTTGTGGTTTGGTCCTCAAGCTTTGTCACAGATTTATCCAATCACAGGTATTTCAGGTTTCATTATTTAAAAGATTCTGAAGACGTTTTCTTTCTATAGTGTTCTATTTTCAAGAAAAAAGAATGAATACTTTAAATACAACCTCTGCTAACTGGTATCAGTCTCCACCACCAGAAGCTATATTTATTTTATAAGGCCAAGAACATTATGATGGATATTTGTAAGCACTTCTGCTGCCTGACTGTGAGCCCTGGCATAGTTTGAGATAGAAGTCTAATGCTTTTTTGGTGTGACATTTTGTAAGGGTTTATAGACATCATAGTCTCCACTAAGTTTACCCTAAGTCCCACATTCATTGTCTTGAGGCTAAGCTATAGCCCACGGGTGACAGAATAGACTTCTTATCACAGATCACATAACCTTCAATAGTACTAAAAAAAAATTTGAGGGCACCTTCATTGGTTTAAACTAGATTAATGTTTCATAGATATGTTCTGTCCTTACAAACAGGCCTGGGTAGCAACTTTGCAGAAAGAAAATCAAAAATTAATGATTTTAGAATACCAGAATTTACAAGATAACTTTAACAAGATAACTTTAAAGAAGCATTAGGGATTTATAAATTACATCCTTGAAGATCTTGACTCTACAAAACCCCGAGCAACCTGATCTGTGTTGGTTCTCTGCTGAACCAGATGCTGCTGTTGATCTGTTGCACCAGATGATTTCCAGAAGTTCCTTCCAACTTCACTTTTTTTGTTTTTTTGTTAAGTTTTTTGGCACGATGAATGTTTGAGAAGCTGCTGTCTGCCTTATGTGGGTCTCGTGCAGACCTACATCTGTGTCAATAAGACAAAAAACCCTTGAGTTTCTATAGACAGTAGCTCTCCTGTGACCATTCACAAGCCTTTTGGGCTACAGGAAGGGTTTCTGGTATTGGCAGTAGGAGTGGAAAGGTGTTTTCTGCTATGCAAAACAGAGACTTCACAAATTGGCTGGTGACAGGAGTCTGTTTTACACAGAAGGAAGATTTGCCTGGAAGCAGCAGGGGAGTCAACACAGAACCTCTTTTCCTCAGGGAACTTCTTTTTTTTTCATGTATACTTGAGATGTAACTTTTAAAATTTAGACTTTATTTTCCTGCTCTATCAATATTGTTTTAGAATTCAATGTGCTTTATGTTTCCATTAAGGATAGAACTAATTATTAGCAAACTGGAACTCAGGTAAATTACAAATAGATATACGTATTCACAAACTTAAACTGAGATTGATTAAAGTTTTGGTTAAGAATATATTGTAAATTTGATGTGGCTGAAACGTTGTCTTCTGTTTTTAATCTGCCATATTTAAAAGTATTTGGAAACACCATTTACACCTTTCAAATCAGTCAATAATCTGAGGCTGTCCAGAAGCTCACTTAGTTTGGGAAAAAAGTCATAAATAAGCAGCAAGCAAGCCTGAAAGATAGGGTTAAAAGAAGCACTCATCTCTAATGTTTTCAGCAATTCCTCGTGCCAGAAAAACCTAGCATGGGAGAAATAACAGCTAGGCTGAATTGACATGTGAATTGGAAAGGCTAGATTGCTGTTATGTTGTGGGTGGGCCTTCATACTTCTGAAGTTATAGTGTTTTTATTTAAAGACTAAATTGGATTTCTAGGCATGTATGGTATACATCAATTTAAAATTATTGGAGTTCTTCATATTGTTAAGAGTGCTTCAGTTTGAAAGAGTGAGGCTTTCCTGCAAATGCCAAGTAAATTGCTCTGCAAGTCCAGAATCTCTGATCACCTCTGAATTGAAATGCTTACGAAAGATACTGTAGTGCACTAATAATTTTACAGCTCTCTTTGATTCGTATGCCTAGAACCCCAATCATTTCTAAATTGAAGAGCTCTCATTATTTTCAAGTTTTATGTGCAGTATAGAATGATTTAAGATTATTCTGCAGCTTTTCATTTCTTATTTTGCAAAAAATAAGACTTTTTTTCTTTTCTCTTTTAAAGACCATCTCTTTCCCCTGCAAGCTGGAAGACATTTGCTAATTCAAACATTTCACATTTAAAACTGAAATTGAACTGAATTCTCCCCATATAGCAATGATGATGGTTGGGGGAAAAAGAAGGGGAAAAAAAATCACTGCCTCAGAAGCCGAGAAAATACAAAGTAAGAGGCTGTCAGTGATCCTTGCTGGGAAAAGTGTTAAGAACAAGAAACATATTGTCACTGTTCAGACGCGGTCAAGGTGAAGTGAGGAGACTGAATGAAAGTTATAACAATGTGACAAAAGAGAGACACAGATCCATTTAGTCTTGGAAGGAAGAGAGCAGGAGGCACAGAAGGCTAGTTCGTGTGTTGCTCCTAAGCTGATTTTTGCTGTCATTTTATCATACAATTTCAGATGTATGCCCTTTTGTATCTCCTGACTTTGTCTTTTAAGAATAACGCTTGGTTTCTTTCTCACTAGTGACCTTGTTCTTTTTAATACATGGCAGTAGTATATTGTTTATAATTCTCATAGCTTTTTAAGAAAACTCTCATCACTATTGCTTGTTGGCAATAGAGACTTCTCTTGCGTTTCTTTCCGCACACATGCACTGGATGGTCTTTGTTCTCAATAGCTTGCTGTTTAAGAATGAACAGGGGAAAAAAAGAAGCATTGTGGGGGAGGAAGCACACCAGCCTGCCTGGGATGCCTATGGCTCCACCCTGCATTGCCATGAACTGCGCACAAAAGTGATGCTGCTTATAATTCCCACCTGGAAACCCACACCTGCGCCTTCTGGTCCTGCTTGGGGAGCTAGAAAGGGGTCTACATAAGGCCTCTTCAAAGGAAAGGGAGAAAATGAATCTAAAAAGTGTTACTACCTAAATGGTGTAGCATAAATGCTGAAAGACAAAAAGAGAAAGAGACTGGGGAACCCACCTGCCATTGTGCAGATACTCCAGCAGTAAGGCAGAAATTGGTGTGGAGGCAGGATGAAGAAACAGCAGACCATGGCAGTGTTTCATGAGTATGTAGCTAAAGAGATAGCCTGGAAACATCTGGAAAAATCTGGAGATTTCCAAAAGAGATGTTGAATCAGAAAACAGGGCATGGTCCGTCATAACTTTGGCACTTTTGATCATGTGAGAGAGACAAAGTGTACCCCTTGTGTTTAATACCTTCCACTGAAAAAGTAAGTCTGCATTTTTCGTTATTTTAATTGTTAAAAGCTGTCAGACACCTCAGGAGATCCTCTGATGAATATAGCTGCTGTGGTTTTGGACGCTGGTTTACAACTCTGCTCTTGATGCTATTTTAATGGGGCTCGCGAATCTTTTCTGGTGCACCCATTATGCAGATAGTGCGTGCTTCTGTCTATATAGCGAAGAGTTTATACTCTGTCAGAGGTGAGTGCACACTGGTTCAGTAGGTTTACAGCTGAAGAGATGGAGGATAGTCTCCATAGCTCTGCTTTCAGAGATGTAGCTTTCAGCAGAGGGATAGGGTGATTCCCTAGCACTGTGAAGCCAGTATCAATATTTTAAACATATCTTACCAATATGTAAACTGTAGAATGACTGCTGTTATTTAGGACATCGTGATCTCCAATAGTTCCAGTGAATTATTCATCTTAAATATATTTCTAAGCAAAATTTGCAAAGCTAAAAATGTAATCTGGAAATCTGTTAAGATCAATCAGGCAGAAAAAAAAAACCCTCCTCTTGGACTTTTTTTTTTTCTTGCAGTTTTCTTTCTTTATCCCTACTCCTCATATACCAGGTTTTTTATCTTTTCCTTCCTAGTTTTCCCTTGAACTCATACCCTTTTTCACTTTCACATTGCCAGCCTTTCTCCTATTTTTCTACTTCTTTTTGAGTCCTTTCCATCTTTCATGCAGAAACTCCTTAGTAAAAGTCCCTTACAAACCCTCGTTACCCTTCTTGAGGTGGCTCACGTCTGGCTGAAAACTGGAGCTGATATAAAATGTCCTGTAGGCGCTTCTGTCAAGAAGTTGTCAGGGTGTACCTGCACCTGGTTCAGATGTAGGGTAACTGCATTTCAGCTTTCTGATTACTTGAGATTTGTGAGAGGTTTTGATGGACAGACTCTCTGTTTGATTGTCTACTAAGCAATGCTCAAACTACAGGGTACCTAAATAATATTCATGTAATTTTCAAATTTGCATAATCAGTGGTCTCAGTCAGCAATTGCTATTTCACTCATATCCAAACAAACATAATTTTCCAAATTGCACAAAATTCAATCAGAAACTATATTTTCTTGTACGTAGTGGCCTTTTGGAGAATATGAAATACCTAAGAGAATAAAGAGAATTTTTTTTTAATTTGGGGATTAGTACTCTTATCAAGTTTCAATTTACGAGGATACAAGAAAACCCAAGGAATTTAAAAATAATTCAACATTTTTTCCGAATGCTATCCCTTATTGTTATACAGCTGGGTGCTGCATAGCACCAACACTTTAATTAATATTTTGAGCTGATTTTTTTTTAAGCTAATCTTTATTGATCTGAATCCAGCATATCCTAAATTTTTAGATATAGTGTTTCAAAATAGGTAAAACGTAAATTGGTCCATTTCGTGCATTGGTGCATTAGAACCACTGCAAACTGGCGCATTAGGTCATTCAGGTGTTGGTCATAAGAATTAGTGAAAGACAACTGAACGAGACCATGTTGTTTTAGAGTGCTTCATGCAGTCTGCAGTCCTTCAGCTTCAAAAGTAACAGAGACACTCATCACAGTTGTGTTTAGTTCTCAAGAGGTTGAAATTTGCTGTTTTCAGCTATTACACACTGGTGCAAAACCCATTATGTGTGTTACATTTCAATGAGAGTGGACCGCTTAATCCTGCTTTGCTGTCTATAGTTGTTTCAGGTCCATTTATAATGAGAGGTCTTCCTATGGGATCTATAAACCACACATTACCTTTTAGCTATGCCATATTTTAAAGTAAAGTTAACATGTTAAAATAAAGGTCTATGTATTGTTCATAATATGCATGACTTTCCTTGCTGTGTTATGTCCAGAATAATCCATATACCACCCATACTGAAAGGGGTTATTAAACATGCTGGCTCGGTTTACAAGTAGCTCTAATACACTTCTGTAACAAGGGACTACTTGTAACATCAAAGCCTGAGGAGACATTAGCTCTTTTCCCCTATAGCCTCTGACCTGAAAGCTTTGCTTTTTATCTCTATATAAAAAGAAAATATTTTTTTCAAAGCCTAGCTACAGTGTGGATATTTTCTCCACTGTAGAATAAGAGCCTGTGAAAGTAATCTCCATTTTTCATCTTTGTTCATAGTATTGTTTCTTTTGGGGCATTATGCCTCTTTGACGGTGAAAACTCTTGCTTTCAAATAATAGTGACTGGGAAGTGCTTTCTAAATCCTGAGGTACTTCTGTTTTCTGTAACCCTGTCACTCCGAAGAAAGGTGACGAAACATTTCTATTTTTGAAAGAAATAGAGATCGGTTGTGTAAAAGAAAGAAACTAAAGTTTCAGAAATAATTCATGCTCAAAATAATGGGTAAGAAACAAAGACAATTGTACACAGGGTTTGCAAGGGAGCCAACATCTGGCAAATCTAAACTATATTTTGTCTTGCAGAGGTTTCCACTTGTTTTCTTGTTCTTGTTTTTTTTGCTTTTTTGTGGTTTGTTTGTTTGTTTATATCATATAGCAAGTGATCTTTCTCAGGTATATTTGGACTTTCAAATCTATAGTTTGAATCATATATGCTGTGTATGATCTGCACAATTATTTTTGAGTATCTGCTCCCAGGCAATCACAGGGAACAGAGCGCTGACTTAACCAAACATAGGTACAGTAAACAGAAGGAATTTTGAGCACAAATGGGCATGTCATATTCTGTATTGTTGGTATTCTGCTGTATATAAAGACATTTCAAGCCTACATTTTCTATTGACTTCCAATTAATTTCTTAAAATTATAGTCATTAATAGCATTTCAGATACTGTACATTCCCGTACTTGTATGATCTGGACTCCAAGGTTTCTAATAACACCTGAAACTTCTTTTTTTACGTGTGTTTGTTGCAAGGACTCCTTAGAAACCTACAGATAAGCAGAAGGAGCATCTCAGTTCTTTTTCTTTACTCATTTATATTAAGTTATTTTAAAGGTGGGTTTGTTTGGGGTTTTTTTTTGGGCTATTGCTATGGCTAATGTGGGGAATTCTTTTTCTACATTCCACAATTCATGGCTTGTGGCATGGCATTAAGCAGGATTCACCCTATGACACTTAACTCACAGCAGTGTTAAGTTAGTGGTTTAGGTCAATGAAGATTCACTGATTTCTTGTATGCTCAATAGGAGCCACCTTATAGGCATGAATAGTTCCTGTAAGGTGAGTGTTTTAAAGTTTAGCCTGGGCTTAACTGCTCTTCCACGTCATCTAAAAACTGCTTAGTCAGGGGAAGGATAGCACAGTTTGATTCTGATGTAATGGCATTGTTAATAAGATTAAAAAGAAAAATGCTTCTCAGTTTTCTCAGTAAGATTTCATATGAATAAATAAGTCTCTATCTTTCTTCTGCTGGAATCCAGCTGGATCACTTCTTTTGTTTTTTAATAAAGGTACTGCATTTCTCTATACTTGCAGCAGTGCAGACTAGCATGTATTTTGAAGCATAAATATATTTATTAAAAAAGCATTACAGAACTGCGTTAATGTAAGCTTTGTAAAGTGTCCTCTTGCAATTTTTTAATACATTGCTTTTCTTCTTCATTTTTTGAACTAAACAGAGAAAACTTTTTCTTGCAGAGTTAATTTTCTTAATAGGACACACATATGTGTTCTTAAGTAACACATATGTTATCACTGTGTTTGACATAGTAGCAAGCATGTCTGTAATGTACTTTCCATGAATCTTTTAAGCAAAAGTAAGACGGAAAAGGAGAGAACAAGGTTTGTGGGTTGTTTTTTCTTCCAGGTTGTAATAATTCAAAATTTAGAAAAATCAAAAAGTTTTTCAGAATTTAAATGTAAGTAAATTATGTGTTACACTTGTCTAGATAGTTAGAAGAATCTGAAACCTTCTGCCAAAAATGAATATTTTAGCTTGCATTCAACTGATATGCCAACTTATGGTAACTTACGTTTTACTCCTGTTTGCTACAGGTGAAATGGGTGAATATCAGGCAGCTCATTATAGAGGCAAGCATCCTGTATTCCAAAAGTAGGATGACAGAACAAGTCATGGTATGTATTGTAATTTTAGTGCTATACTACATCTTCAAGCTGTCTGAGGTAAAATGGTTACTAAGCACTGCACTGGGACTGTCAGATTGCTTCATGGGGTGGTAATTAAATTGAGGCAGTTTTACCATTCATTTTGTGGAACTAAGCCAGAATCATCCGTATCCTAAAAATATTCTACTGTAGATTGTTGGTTGTTGCAGAAGCACAGTTTTTTGCATATAAATTCTCTTTCATGGAAAACACCCTTTTTCTCACCTCCATAGGTTGTCAGGGAGGATAGCTGTTTTGTCACTGGACTAGTTTAAGTCTGATGGAAGCTGGTCATCAAGACGGTATCTTGTTTAAGACTGCAGACACTTGGGCTAGAGTCCAGTTGTGACTAATGGGGATAAAGGATTGATGGTCATTGTGGCCAAAGGTAGCATTAAACTTTCCTGCCTGATTTACAGTATTCTCAGCCTTGATATAATTTAGAATAGCCAGGGACCCACTCAGCTGTGGTTGGTTATTGAGGTTGGCCTCAAAAATAAAGCGCAGTGTATGTGAGGAGGCAATGTGATAAATGAAGAGGAAGCTGCTTCTAGTCATTTCTGGAGACTAGCTTCATTATTAAAACATGCTGAGCTGCCATGCTGGGTCAGACCAAGTATCATGGCAGCTCAGCAGTCTGCCTCTGGCAGTGCTCTCGTATTCTGCACTGAAAATCAGTGCTTGTCCAGAGTGACACTGTCTTTGAAGTTGTGCTCTGGGTAGAGAGTATGAGCATTTCCAGTGTCTCCTCCTCTGGAAATACTGTCACTCATGTTCTTCCAGAGACAGGGTGATGCATTAGTGCACACAATGGACTTACAGAGCAGCATGATTGCATCCCTGTTTTCTTCTCTGTTTATTTCCTGGTCACTCTGACCTTTCTAAAATTTCTAAGTTACCTAAAAACTTGTAGTAAGATAGGCAGAACAACGGTTGCTATTTTGATGTCAAAAGTATATGCAACTTTTCTAATTGCAGATTTGATTCCATATTTTTTAAGATTGGAAAGGGTGAGGCTGATGTGTAAATCAGGCTCTTCTAGGGTAAGTTTCCTACAACACACAAATGAATTTGTTTTGTTATTCAACATCCCTTAAAAAATAATTTGTTTTAAGTTCAGTTGATTTAGTTAGTGAGAACTGAAACTGGGGGGAAATAGTACACACACGCAAAACAATTTTTGATTGTACAATGTGGAGGAACTGTTAATGGGTTATAGAATCATAGAGTCATAGAATCAACTAGGTTGAAAAGAACTTTAAAATCATTAAGTCCAAACATTACCTCAGGACTGCCAAGACCACCACTAAACCATGTCACTGAGTGCCTCATCTACATGCTTTTTGAACACCTCGAGAGTTATCTGGTTATAGATTAAATCTCCTGCAAAAGCAATAGTTAAAATGATCCTTTTTTGATTAAATGGTGGTGAATATGAATATATGATGAGAAATGCTGAAAACCACTGTCATAAGATTCAAAGCATGATAAGAAAAGGTTCTAAGGAAGAAACAATTTCTTGAAAAAAATTGCTGAAATACTCATCCCTTTCCAAATTAAAAAAAAAGAAAAGCATGAGGTACTAAAGTCAGTGTCCAATAAATAGATACATTAGACAGAAAACTATTACAATAGGAAGGAAGCTGCAAAGGACGACTTTACTCCATAAGCTGTCAACTCATCAGGATCTACCTGTAGTCAGAAGAGAGAGAGATATGGATTCCTATGGGGTAATTCACAATAAGAATCTCAACTGACTTGGCTCTCACCTAGAAGCATAATTTGTCATCAAAGGATATTGTGACAGGAGACAGTGCAGCTGTTTCATTAAGAAGATTTCTTATACCATTCCCTGATTATGAAAAGGCTTTTTATTGTGGAAATCTGTGGTTTGCCGTTTTTTTAAATATATGTATGAATATGGTGCAAATATCTTGTACATCACAAATATGACTTTTGGAAGATGTAATTTTCCTTATTAATTCATAATTTTACTCTGATTATTGAATTTTGAAGCACATTATCTCCTTGGTTTTTTTCATCTCTGGTAAACCGTGCTGTATACATGTTCACATTCTTTGATTTTACTGTTGTTTTTTCCTGGTTCTGTTGTTATATTTGCGTCTTTCTGTTTGATCTATTATACTCCGTGAACAACAGTTTTCACTTAGTCTAATTGTTATGCTTATTTTATTTTTAAATAGTATATTATAAGTTTTAATGCTGTTACATTAAAGTCTCTAGTCCTGCGAAGGCTGATTCACTCACTTTGCACAGTGTGGACAGTCCCATTGGAGTTCAAGCATTATACATATGGGTATAAAGCTTTGTGTGCTAATTGCCTTTAGTGAGCTTATTTTTGGTACCATAAAGATCCAATTTAAAGACCATTGCTCAGATCTGAAAACACATTTTTTTCTGGAAATAATTGTAAAAAAATATGTCTTCAGTTGGGAACCTGGAGAAAAGAATTTGGATTCGGAGTAAATTATACATCTTGGGGGATACATCTTGACTAGCAGTATTTTATGACTATCTGACAATCTTTTATACTCATGAAACACAGAAATAGCATTATTTTTTACTAGTGTTTTCACAGTTGCAGTTCATAGCACAAAGCATGAAGCAGTAAAAGCAATACATTTGACTTTTTCCCCACATTCTATTCGGAGGAAAGCAGACAGAATAACAGGCAGCAATTAGCTTTCATCCAAATTGTGTATGAAATTTTAGTCTGTAGACTCATTGCGCCTGTGTCAGCCTGAAGATTAAAGTCTTCTTAACTACATAGTGACACAGCAGGCTAAGCAAGCTGTGAAGGAGCTAGTGGGGTTTGTTGTATAATAACTGATGTGTTTATCACTGGAAGAGTCTAGATTTCTGTGTTCAGAAGTCTATCTCATTGTGTCTGTCTGGTTTTGTAGCTCACTATATACCACTGGGGTCCACAGTGTAGCTGACACAATATCTGCAGTGCTGGAAACATATTATTCATTGAGACGATAGATAAATAAACCTCAATAATGTTTAGCCATCTTTGCTTTTGGCAGCATGCTACAGCTTACTGATTAATTTAGTTGCTGCTTGCACATTTTTTTTTACCACTCTGGATACAATCAACGGATTTCAGGTGTTCTGCAGTCAAGAAGACAGCTATGCATAACGTGCACTGAAGTTATATTGAGATTATCCTTCAAGCTTTGTTATTAGCACAAAAAGGAAAATATTCTAATGCCTTTATAAATAGAGGTCTTATAAGCAGTGAACTGTATTCTCTTCCACTAGAGGAATCCTAAACGTATCCAAGCAAAAGCAAATTGACCTCAAATGATAACAAGTTCACCTTCTCAACCTGGGACAGTTAAAACTTTCTTCAGCTGTAGCAAACTGCCATCTTGGCTTTCCATCACCTAATAACCAGGATGCCGATCTTGAGTTACTCTTTATCACTGTAGCCTTCAATTACTTACTCCTGGGAAATCTACCATTTTCATCTGATTTAAAATAATTATTTTCAGTTTCTAACCAGTCTATGAATTCCATTAGTTACTTGGAAATAAAACTATGTCAATTCCGTTTTGGTTCAGGTACAATCTAAATGGGTTAGCTGCTATAGCCTCGAAGATGTTTAGCCATCTGAAGACCTCCACATGCCCTTAGACTGGACAAAGGGAGGTTCCCAGCAGGCTCACTTTCTCAGTTAGTATGAAAGAATGCTAAATTGGAAGTTTAGTTAATGACATTTGATATTTTGGTTTGATGCTTTTTTTTCCCTCTTTCTTAAAGACTTCTGGAGGATCCTGAGTTAAGGGATGGGAAGAAGAAGTAAAATTATAGTACATGTCCTTTATTTGTGCCTAGATTTCTGGGCAAATTCAGTGGATATCTCCTTTTTTTTTTTTTTTTTTAAATGTAATTTCATCTTTCCATATTTATTTTCCAAATATTTATGACTTTGGATAATATTTCAAAGAACCAGCTTTGCACAAATACTGTCAATGTGGGCAATGGCAATAGGAGCTCAGTGGTTAAACAGGCTTAGAAAAATGTTTTGAGGACTAATATGGGATAATACTATGACGGGTGTCATGGTAGCAGATCCTTTATTTGTATCTCAAGCTTGACTGAACTTTGTAAGAATGGAAGTCTATACTTTTGTATCTTTTAAATCAAAGAGGTAGCAAGACATACTGGCTAGTAGTACTCCTGTGTTTCGATACCCTTTCTGAAACACTGTCAGTGTTAGGTTTTATGGTTCATTTAGCTTCCCTTCACATAGCCCCTTACGTCATTTGCTCAACAGGGATCAACTAGGAAGATAATTAGAAATACTGTAAGCACTGTTGCACTTTAAAAATTATTTAAATGATGTTAGATGGTGTTTTGTCCTGACAGATACTTTGCAGACAGAAATCAATTAGTCTGATAGTGTTACTCTTCTCCAAAATGGAATTATATTGGACCAGTTCGATGTCTTATAATTGCATACTATATGGTTCTTTGACGTTTATCTCTCCCTCAGTCTATGGATTTGAAACCATCAGGAAGATGTGACATTGGTATGAGTATTCTTCAGTGATAAGAACAGTAATTGTTATAGGGAGACTTCTTAATCTTGGGTTGCTCAAATCCCTTGTAAAGACAGCAGGTGCTCTCCAGAACAAGCATTAACAAGAAGAGATTATGAAGTAACCTGTTGTTCTTTATATCTCAGCATCTCATGACAAAGCTTACCATCGGCCAGCATGCTCAGGAGCCAGTCAGTACAGGAAAAAAAAAATCAAATGTGACTTAGGAACTAACGTTTTCAGTACAAAATAGAGGATTCATTCTAAAGCTGAATGCTGAGAACTGTTACAGAGAAATTTATATTTATGTAAGATGAGTATATGAATCAATCATAAGAGTAAGAAAAAAAATAGCAGAGGCTAAAAAAAATGGAGCTGCACAGTGTAATGCAATCAGAAAGAAATTCTGCCTCCTCAGAAATCAAAATCCAAAACTGCATCTTGCCAGATTTGTGTCACGCTGCAACTTCCTTCTTCATTCTACCCCTTATCTTCTTCCCAGCTGTGGCAAAGAGGGTTAAAGTGAGTTATTCATTCATATTATAAGACTCTAGCACTGCTAACAGTGTGACTTCATACATATGTGCTTGTGCTCATGTGGGCTGCTTAGCATTTACAGGGAGAAATCCTCAAGCTGAATGCTCAGGGTTTGACAGAGCTCTCCCAGGTGCAATCACAGTGGAGCAAAACTGTCTATTGTTTTCAGCTCTCAACTTTTTCTGAATTTCTGTATTCAAGTACCAACCAAATTTTGTTAAAAATAAGATTTTGTTACCTAATCCTGTCAATTTCCATTAAGATCATGACGAAGAAATATTTGAGTAAAGCACATCTATGTCAATCTTTGTGAGGTCAAGAATTAAGCATAGGATAAATCACTGCATTCAGATGATAAAGATCACTTTCAAAAGCAATTCAAGAAAAGATTTTTTGAAGGTATTTTGATGCAGAGGTGTACTTAGTGCTTTCAAAGAGCACACTAATCTCAGTGAGTGTCAGGGACTTAACCCTTCTTCACTGTACTTTGAAAAAAAAAAATGAGCCAGGTGCCTATATCTGCCTCTAAGTTCATAAATACTTTTTAAAAAATCTGGCCTTTGATAACCCAAATCCCCTTGACTTTCAGTAAGGCTTTTCATCCCGAATTCTAGATCCTCATAGGTTTTGAGGGTCTAACTCTCTTAAAGTAAAATGTGAGTTAAAGGCCCAGATACTTTTGAAAAGCTGAACCTTGGTTCTCAAATCACTTCTGAAAATGAGTGTTAGACTACTAATCCCTTCAGGTACTTGTAAATATTTTCCTGTCACCACTGAGAAACTGTTCTAGAGGTATTTACTTTGTTAACCACTTGCTTTGTCTTGAAGTTTGTATAACAAGTTTGTGTAATATATATTAGAATACAGAATAAAATAAATAGAGAATATTTTTTCCAAAAAGAATGACAAAATTCTTTTTTAAAATGAAAAATTATAAATATAATAACAAAAGCATATATTTATGCTTTCAGCAGGCAAATGTGGTTTTAAATGGAATTTAAATAAATGGAATTTTTATGATAAAAATGCGACAGTAAAAGCAATGATTATGTTTTTCATAGTTCATTTGCCTCCTTTGCCCTGCAGATCTTGTACAGAAGGAAAATGAGATCCCTGGTGAAGCCTACAATGTCATTGACTCTGAAGAAGGACTCAGAGACCCATTGGTGTTTAATGACCCTTATTGGCCTCCGCAAAAGAAACTGGTATGATCTACTAAAAGAGACATATGGTTCTTTAGGAATATAAAGAAACACTGCTTTCTTCATGGGTAAACATCGTAGTCATGCATTTCTAAATACTGCCTGGTTTTAAATGACTGCTCTTAAAATGGCAGTCCGAATTTGGTGAGGAATTACATTCATTTTTCATTAGTACTTGACCAGCAGTAGTGGTATTTTGCCAATACTGCAATCATGCAGTTTTAATGCTTTTATTATTCTGCAGTATCTTATCAAACTAAACAAAACACAACAGATGAGAACTAAACAATACCATGAAGAGCAGCTAGACTATTTTCTAGGGCATGGGCACATTACACTCCTCCATGCTCCTTACAAAAGGTAGAATTGAATCTGGCCATTTTTTTGAAAAGTTTCGTGAGAAGTAACAATTTATGTATACCAAGATTCCTCTTGAAAATCAATTCAGCAGCTTGAAGTAATGTACTTGTCATATGGGAATATTAATATGAAAGAAAAATGACATGGATATATCAGAAATTAAACTAACTGCCTGTGTAGAGATACTAAAAAGCACAGTAACAAAAACTGAAGCGTTTGCTGCAAGATCCTACCACGCTATAGTCATCAGAGATGTAAATGTTAAAAATGATTTTTTTCTAATAGCATCCCAAGGATTTAGAAAAACCTGTAATATATGTAGGCTGCTATATTGCACATACCACATGCCATAGCCTTTATGTTGCCATGATCCCAACAAGACCTTTTTACCCAATTCTGCTAAAGGGCTTTAGGATGGATTTGCATTGACTTTCGAACCCCTTTGCACTACTAGAGAGTTTAAACTTGACATTCCCAGTCAGAATTCATTCTCTGGTCTGCTCCCCTGGTAGTACAGTTGCCTTCTCTTGAGCCATCGAAGAGCTGTGCTTCAACAGCCCATCAGGTTCAGGAACCAAACTTGAGTGTTTCTTGTCCACAGTATTCAGGAGGAATCAACTTACCACCTTGCCTCTTTTCTGAATTGTTATCCTTTAAATGATAGTGTTGACAACTATAACAAAACATACTATTTTTCAAGTATGTTGGTGAAGGCCAGTGGGAAGTGTAGAAGCATTTATGAGACACTACTGCAATTTCCCTTTAAAAAAATCTAGTATTAGTTTATTTTACTCACCCATTCAGGGTTATCCAAAGAATGTAAATCTATTTGATACTGCAATCCAGTTTAGAAGAAACCAGAATTTGAATTGGAGATCTATTTTTCATTGTGTATGCTCTGCACAGGCATTAAAAATGCCAGCAAAACAGATAGCATAATGATTTTGGTAGCTTGGCTGACTTACCCCACTGGTTTATTTCTCTGTATTGACTTCGTCTCTTACGTTCCAAAGATGGATAAATGTATTAACATGTAGTTTACCATACAGGTCAGGAGATCTTTCTCATCTGACCTTGAAAACAAGTGTTCTGTCTGCTCTGCATGGATAATTCATAAGATTTAGTGTCTCACCTCTGTATATTTGGCATTCAGAAATGTTGTTTCCCCAAATGTGTCACTGTCTTCTGTACCAGTTATGTAGTGCACCACTGCTGAAAGCTGATTACACATTTATGGGGATGGATATGTGTCACACAGTGGGTTTTGGTTCTCCAACATGAAGGCACTGTATGCTGGTAACATGATGAACATCTTTCGTTTTCATGAATAGTAGAACGTACTGCTTGTGTGTTTTTTGGATGCAATCAAATTGTGTTGGTTGAAGAAAACAGTGAAATAACAATGTATGTGCATACATGTGTTTGAGTACAAACACATAAGCAACAAATAAAGGGCAAGGATAATAACATAAGATTGAATTGCACACTGTTGGAAGTTTGTGTTAGCTGAATTACCACAGTGGTATCTATAGTGCAACTGTGCTTCAGTGTATACAGAATAGAAAAACCAATAAACACAACTGATGCACAATACAATTGCTCACCACCTGTGACCAATACCCAGTCCAGCCGAGCCATGATCTGCCCTTCTGGGTGATTCCCACCCAGTTCATATACTGGCCATGACGTGCTGTGGTATGGAATACCCCTTTGGCTAGTTTGGGTCAGGTGTCCTGTCTCTGCTTCCTCCCGTCTTCCTACGTCCCTTCTCACTGGCAGAACATGAGAGACTGAAAAGTCCTTGATCGGGGTAAGCATTACTTAGCAACAACTAAAAACATTGGTGTGTTATCAGAGTTGTTCTCAGACTGAGGTCAAAAACACAGCACTGTGCCAGCTACTAGAAAGGAGAAAAATAACTGTTACACCTGAACCCAAGACAATGGGCTTCAGAACTTGTGCTAGCTACAGGGCTAACAGAACAAAAAACCTGGCCCTGCTTCAAAGAGCTTGCAGTTAAGAGTAAGGTAATCGAACAGCTGAATGCTATCAGGATACACCCCTCCACATCAGGAGGCAGTGAGACAGTATTGATCTGCTGGGTAAGCAGCAATCACATCTCATCAGTAGCTTAGTCATTATTGAGTCTTTAGTCATCATAGTAAAATAAAGAATTGATACAGGACTATGTCTAGGCATATATTCACAAAAACTAAACAAGTTGTTCAGCTCCACTTTACAGGACTATCTTTTCTGTCTAGACAGAGAATATGTGTGAAGATATGTGAATGAGAACATTCATAATACTTTTTCTCAGACAGAATGAAATATAAAGGCATTTTAATGACAATTCATATTCTTGAAACCGTAGCTACACAAACTCCAATTGACACAAGACACCACTGCAATGGAGTTAAACTGTTACCATAACCTACTGTTACTATTTCTTTTTCTCCTTTCTTAGTGTAAGTGCAAGCATGGGTGCTGCTACGCTGTGAGCCTCCACAACTGATCCAAAATAAAAATAATATGGTAAGAAGAAATCTAGGATTTTTGCTGCGTAAGTTCTCCGATTCAGTTCATTGCATCTTTACAAACCTGCTTGTGCCACCAAAGGAAAAGAGGCAGAAGAGTCAAAAATTAGATTTATCGCCTTTTAGGAGCAGCACTGACCTTTTCTAGCTAGAACTATGGGAGTAGCGCCTAGAACTGCGGGAGCAGAAAAGCTGTCCCCAGAAATAAGACAAATAGTGATAACAGTGTATTACACCCTAAGAAGGAGAGTGTTGATCTTGAGCTTGTTGAGTATCTGTACTTTCCATGAAGTTTTTGGCACAGTAGCATCAGTAGTTGTAATGTTTTTTGTTATATTGTGTCTGTACCTGTTAAAAGATATACTGAATATTGTGCATAATTATGTTCATAAGAGAAAAGTATTAGGACAGCTGCTGAGATTCAATTAATTTTATGAGAAGATAAGATTTTTTTAGTTGACAGCAAAGTTAAGAAAGATGGGCTTGACCGGAAAATCTAAGTCCTGGAATGTAGCTTTGTCCTTGTGCTAGTGGTTAAAAGTGGCATCTTACTCTGCAGGGATCTGGGAAACATCCTGCCCCTGCTAAGCCCAGTGGCTATTAGAGAGCAGTGTTGCCAGTGTTCAGCATGAACAAACTGGCTGTGCTCCTTGCAGTTGTTCCTACTACTGAAGAAGAACCTGTATTTGAGCCTTTTCTCTCTCTTTCTAGTCCTTGTGCTGAAGCTGCTTCAAAAAGTAGTCTGTTTACGTATGCCACAATTTGGGCTTTTAGAGTCCTATGTGCTTTGGAGTGAAATGTCCCTGTTATGCTCAACCTCCAAAGGTGTGCCCACTGAGAGCAAAAGATCTGTCACCTGTAGTTCTTCCTGCCTTTCACTGTGAACCAAAGTGAACCGTCTCCTGCATCTGAGTCCACACGCAAGTATTGCTGGCATCCCTGGTGTGCTGTCAGTGTGCAAGCACCAGCATCCAACAAATGCACCCCAAACACAGCCAGACCACAGGGACTGCAGAGGTCTTCTGATCCGAATGTGAGTACATTTTATTTCATCCATATGTATTTGGAGAATAATGCATAAAAATTTTCTTTAACAGCATGGCCACAGGTTAGACTTAAGCATTGCTCCCCACCATGCCCTTTCCAAAGCGTGGATCAAAACCAAATGCAGCGTACTTTCGGCAAATGATTTCTCCCACTCTTCTCTTTTTGTTCCCCCTCCCCTCCCAACTGACACACAGTGACTATAGGGGGCAATGCAACCTCACCATACAGCCTGTGTACATCAGTTACGTACCGCATTAATAGGTGGAAACTTTCAAATCTCAGTTTTTACTTCTTGCTTTTTGAATAATTTCTATCACGGTAGAATTAAACTATATTGTTACTCAACCTTTGTAAAATGGAGGATTCTAGCTTCAGATAAGCTTCTATTAGTTAGATTTTTTTTTTTGTTTGTAAGTGAAAGTTAATAAATAGTGATTTGATTTCATATTACTAATTAAAATTAAAATCTAAAATAAAAGACATAAGAAACAAATAATTTTGAAATTCATTTGACATTGATCACTAAACAGAACTGCTCTGTCTGTATGTATTTCATATTCATGTAATTCAATCTATATGCCTGTCAATATTTCTGATGCAGTTTAATTTCTTTAAATCAGTTTCTTTCTGACATAATGCAGGCTCCAGAACTTACACCAATTTAGAGTGTGTAAATGATACTCCTATACTTTCCAAGATTTTGTGAAAAAAAATGTTTATATGTTAAAAATCCTGACTGAAAGGGTAATTTTCATAACAGAGGAAATATATATATGTTAAATTGGTTGCATTTTTCTTACATTGATTGAAGTGTACTTCACAGTAAGGAAGCAAAGAATGGTAACAATGATAATTTCCAACTTCTCTTGTCCAACAGGTACATTTCTGTACCTGAGCTGCCCTTCCTCAACCTTTCTGGTTTTTGTAAAGGAGTAGTCAGAATATGAAGAGCTGAACTTCTGTTAACATGATGAGGAAAGCTGTTGTTACAGACTATTTTCTATTATTTTAATTTTGTGTCATTACAGTTTTTGACAGTTACTGTTTACCAGAGTTTCCCTGAAGCAAAATTGATTTAATGTTTAACACACGCATTAAAATGTGTTCTGTTTTAATGTTAAAGCTGATAGGAATATAATTTAAGCAGAAATCTGTGTTTAACAGTGCAGCACATAGAATCTTTGAACACAGATGAAACTGGAACTTCTATTTGAAGGGAAAACAAAGCCAGCAGTAATCTACCTTAATACTTACAGTTGGAGCTATGTGATATTTTTGTAATGAAATTCACACGCAGGTGAAGATAGGGTAGTGTGGGTTTTATTACAGAAGCAAGGCATAGTTCAAAACCTAGACTGTCATACTTGGAAGCTTTATATGGCTGAAGTTCCTTTTCAATTTTCTCATCCATTCAAATCAGACCTGACTTAAGGACACTAAATCTTGAATTCCAGAAGAAAGTCTACTGACTTCACTGAATGCTGAAAATTCTGAGTTTCTAATCCTCTAATGTGAGCACTTCAGGTTTACTCAATAGCTTACTGACCTTTACTTAGCCATGTACACATTTCAGTGGGAATTTTCAATGCTTTTTCACTGAAAATCGTGTTCAACAATATTTCCTGATCATTAAGACCTGTGTACCTAAAGCATAGACTGAGAACATCTTCTACAAGCCCAGAATACAAATCTATACCTTTTCACATAAGCACAACTTCTTTCTGTCATTTGTTGGATTCACATGAAGGCCAGTTTTAATAACTCTTGGTATTAGATGTTGCTGGTGAGTTGAACCAGTTATTTAGGTATGGTGGTGTTAGGATTTGATCCTTCCTTTCTACTCTTCCTCTAAGAACAGTACTCAGAGTGAGGCTGGAAAATAATCTACTGAGATTTATGGTCATGGGTATCCACAAAAATAAAACCCAAAAAAGCCCTAAAAACTGCAGGATAAATTTTGTAACTTTGAAGACAGAAGTTAATAGCTGCTCATCTGAGGACTTGTGGGGACAAAATTTGTACAAAGAACAAAAATATCAAATTAGACCCATGGTTACCCACTTACTATGGCAAAAAAGTTCAATAGTTAAACAGACTCTCATCTTGTTCATTTTTACAGACGGCAGCTGAAATAGTTACTGTGCTAAAAATGTAAAAGGCAGAGCAGCATTAGCAAAAATTGTACCAGGAAAGTGTTTTTTACAGGGGAAGTGCTGAGTCATTTGATAAACTCATGTAAAAATTGAAAATAATTAAAAGTAGGTAGCATTCACCAGAATAAAGTATGAAATAGAGGAGACACTTGCAGGAAGATGTGATATAGACCAGTGATTTCTGGAAAATTTCTGATATGGTGTCTGTTGTTAAAACAGGACCAAAAAGAGATCCTGGGAATTAAGACCAGTGAACTTCACCTTGCTTCTGGGAAAACTGATTGAGAGTCTAATTAAGGATAAAATAGTTCAGCACATGGATAAGTATAACCTAATAGGGTCAAACCTGCATAACGTTGGTAGAGGGAAAGTATGCTTCTCTAACCCGCTAAAGTGCTTTGAAAAAGTTAATAAAATAGTAGAGAAAAGTGACCTGGTGAACTAATGTATTTGGATTTTAAAAAAATTCCTGATGCAGTCTTTCATAAAAGACTATTAAAAGAAAAATATAACTATGAGGTAAGGGGCAAAATCTCACAGTGGATTAAAAATTGAATAAATGATGGCAAAAAAACTTGCACTGAAAGTCTTCTCCTAGGAGTGTAAAAAGGTTAATAGTAGGATGCTTTAAAGGTGCACACTGGAGTCAGTGTTACTTAATATAATTTTTAATGATTTGGACATTGTTATCTGCTAAAACTGGCATTAAATGCTGGCTAGTGTCATGATTTAAGCTCAGCTGGCAACTCAGTACCATGCAGCCATTTGCTCACTCCCCCCCTTTTCTCCCCGCCGCTCCCGGAGGGATGGGGAGGAGAATGGAAAGAATGTAACTCCCACAGGTTGAGATAAGAACAGTCCAGTAACTAAG